>JAPYYT010000030.1:0-222070 GCA_030522565.1 Ceratosolen corneri | reverse complement strand
AAAACAAAAAAAAACAAAAAAAAAAAGAGGAGGAGAGAGAAAAGAAAAAATAAAGAAGTGGTGAATCAGAGAAAAGGTGCGCGAAAATGGAAACAGGCTGAAACAAAATAAAACGGAAAACCGTTAGCAGTTTTTTACAAGCTTTTAAAGCGCAGTGAAGGCAGCTTCGCGCGTACAAACGAGCTTGAATCGATTTTTCCGCGGGCTTTCCTTTTCCCAGCGCCGTTTCACTCTTTTTCTCTCTCCTATATCCTCTTACCAACTCTTTTACTCTGCGTTTTACTTACATGCACTGTGTGTTATTTTAAGTATGCTCTTTACGACGTCTTAAGATACTTGTGAAATATTTATAATTATAATTTTAGGCTGCCAGACGAACGTTTACATTTTATTTGCCTCCTCAAGTCGCACATAAATAACAAATATCCTCGCCCGTCTTACGTTTCTCGTATTTTTCTCCATTGATGTGCAACTCTCGATAAATATTGAATGAGAATTAACTGTGTTGCGATGCTCCTTCGATTCTAAAGTTTCCCTCTCAAATTCCCTATTAAATAAGCATTCGTAATTACATTCGTAAATACATTCAAATGGTTACATGTCCGATGTAAAAATTTTCAGAACTGATAGCGGGCACAATTATATTCTTGGTAAAGAAAATCTTGGCAATGAAGGCAATAATAGTGTTTTGAACGAGTTATTTAGAACATGAAATATTGCCACGAATTTCTGAATTGACAACTCATCCAGATAATCAGCTAAAAGCATTGCTTTTAATGCATACATTTTAATAATATTCTTTTCAACGAGCATATTTATCAGGAAAAAGGCGCAATATAATCGACTTTATAGTTTCAAAATAAATTATACGGAGAATAGATTGGCTATTGTAATGTAAAGTAAACGTCTTCGCGATATGTGATGAAACATTAATAAGTGAATTAATTCGGCAGTGCATATTGCCAGTGCAATTAATTCATTGCTCAACAGCACATTAGAAAAATAAGAAAGTGACATAACGAGAAAGAAATAATTATTAAACATTTCCGTTATATTTGGTCAAGCTTTACTATCCTTGTTAAAGACTTTCTATGTCTAAACAATTTTTTATAGTTTTTTGACATATTTTTTCAGAATAACCTTTGTTCTTGAAGAACTCGTAGAAATGCCTTGTTTATGTCCATGTTTTTTTTTTTTTTTTCAACTCCATCGAATATAAAGCACAACAAAGCCTTAATAATTAAGTCTTAATTTAATTGACTAGTGAATAAATATCAAATAAGCATTTAATGTGCTTTAAAGTTAAAATAATTAATAAGTTTGGAACTTTTAGTCTTGTAGAAGGTACATGGTTTATTAAATTCAAGAGAGTATTAATAAATAAATTATTATCACTTTTTAACGTTGACAAATAAATGTTTGAATAAATTATATGATTTATATATATATATATATATATATATATATATACATGTATATTGAAGAATATTATGAAAATATGTTGTGAACTTTGTTTAAAAGCGTAACAATTATTTCATTTAAGTCAAGATTTGTAAACAATTCTAATAAATATTATTATTTTCTACGTGAAAATTAAAAATCAACATACTGCTTAAAGAAATTAAATATTACTTTATAAAAGAGAAGATCGCTATGTAAAATTTTACCGCACTTGAATTTCTTAAATAAATAATTACATTAACATTATGCTTATTACATTTAAATGAAATTTGCTAATATTTTACCATACTTGCGTATGCCATTTTAATGATAAAATTCGTTTAATTACATGAAATTAGGTGTTGTAGAGTAAGTGCTTAATTATTTGAGAAAAAAAAAATAAAAAAAATATATATATTCAGAAGCAAGAAAAAATATTATATTACGCGTGTAAATTTAGATTTTATTTAATTAAATTTTATTCATTTATTTTTTAACAATACTAGCGTATATTTTGCCACTTTATTACGTTAATTTGATGAAAGAGCAAGATCACTGGATAAAACATTTCGCACTTTAGTCTCGTTCACCAATCGATTAAATCATGACTGAGAAGCTTCATGATATATAAAACTAAGATACGAAATCGGCTTAAAGGAGTATTTGAGGGAAGTATGGAATTAGAATATTGTGACGATTAGGTTAGATGAACCTCGTACAATGTCAATTTTAATTTACAGTCGTTGAGAGTGTCGGGAGATGATTGGTCAATGCAAAAATGTTGTACTAGTCAGCTGATAATGATGCGGTGCAATTGATAATTTGAGATTAGGCGCTTTTTCAAGTGAGAGAGAACTACTACTACCGAATGAAATAGAATTTAAATGTAAGGATTTATTATTTTGTATAACTAGAAATCTAATACTTCATCGATAATTATTACGCAATTAGGTCACTAAATTGTAACGTACTGAATTTAATTTTTTCCCCTCGATAATTTCATTAAGATTCGCTGTCTAGATTCATTCGTGTCTTACATAATTTTCATCCAGTCTTTCAAATTACGAGACATAACTAGATTAAGCCGATATACGAGATTGATAGTTTCTTAAAAAAATATTAACGTAAATTTGAATAAATTTAAAAGGCCTCGAATTTGTAATCGACCCGCACTGCTGCTTTCCGCCTTAGATATTAATTTTTGCAAAATAATGCTTTATGAAAATGAGCTCCAACAACGCTCTAACCCGATAAGATTATTGCGGCTGATTGTAATTATAAGTCAAATAACAAATCCTACCGAAGCATTTCTCAGATTCGAACGAGCGTACAGTATTAACTAAGCGGACGAAGCATTAATCTTAAATGCACATGCAATGCTAGAAAAATAAATGTAGTTCATCTTTCGAGAGAAAAAAAGAGAGAACAGGAGATTAAATTTGACGTGCGGCGAGCTTTGAGGAAAAGTAGAACTTACGAAATTTCTCCGAAGGGGGCGAAAGCTTCCCTCAGGGTCTGCGTCTCAATCTCCGGACTCAGATCCCCGACGAATATGTGGTAATGTTCTGAAATAGAAAAGAGCAGAGTAGCGAATTAGAGGCAGTCGCTCGCAAATGCGATTATTTTAACTTATATTAGGTCCTTATTATATACTTTATTGGTTGAGAGGGAAAAAAAGTTGGAAAATTGTGTACGCGTATACTTTTGTTACGTATGCGAGTAATAATAATAATAATAAGGAGTGATTTTCATGCTGTTATCGGGTTCATTTGTATAATATAGCAGTAATTTATGAAAAAATTTATAAATATACACATGCTAGTCTGTAAGTAGACACTATTGGACACTATCGCTATCAAATATATTGCGTTCCCTCAATATATCAACATACATAGAGGCTATTATCATAATTGCATACATTTTATTTCACGTTTCGTTGAATATAAATGACAGTCTCTCAAGACTTTGTCTTTTCTTTGTTGTGTTATTATTGCATATAGCGTACATAATGTATGGTTTAGTATTAAATAGAAAATTATATTACTAAATATTATTACATTTCTTTTAATTCTTATACATATACATATAAAATAAAAGCAAATAACATTAAAACTGTACTATTTCTCCCATTATCAGTTAAATTTTACTATTAAAAGAATGTATTTCACTATTTAGTTTATATTACAAAAAAATTAAATAAATAAAATTTAAAAGTATCGATATTTATTGTTATTGTGTATATCGGAATCATTGTAGAACTTACTTTAACAAAATCATCCGTGTTGGTTGATTATTATTCAATTTGCTTGTATTTTATGCTAAAATATATATTATTAACAATGCATATTAACAAATATAGCACATTTTCGCCATTTTTAACTGTATTATTGACACACATATATATATATAAAATTTCACGGTTAAATGGCTTTATGAATAAACGATTATGTAAATATATATTCCAAGCGTTAACGTGAATTCGAATAATATTATTGAAAAAATATGTCACAAAATTGTTTACAAGTGAGCCATCGTCAATTTGTCAAAGGTTAATTGTAGATGAGCATTTTATCAGTGTAATTGCAAAAGAATTGTTAAGAAATTTGAAATACAAATCGATAGTTTGAAATGCGAAATGCGCTTAATGTGATAAGTGAGCATATCTTGTTTGTCTATTGCCATAAAAATTGTGCAGCAGATAATCGCACGTAAATGTAAATAATGTAATAAATGAGTACATTTCGTTTCAGAAAGTATGAATATTATCAGGGGGGGGGGGGAAAGAAAGTAAGAAAAGTATAAATATGAAAATAGATAAAAGGAAAGTTTTAGAGTGTCTTGTATCTAAGGTGTTTGTGCATCTTCTTTGTTTCCCTCTTACACCTCGGAATACAAAAGCGTCTAGAAGCTTTATATTCCCATGAGCCTTTAGACGGAAATGAAGACAAACAAAGTTTTGTATAAGTATAGAAGGCAAAAGGTTAAGAAGATGCGCGTTACTTAAGGTAAGGGAGTATATCTGCGCGCATGTATACTTTGCCGACCATAGGTACCTCCACTCACCAGATCCCACACACACACATATGTGTGCACACATTAAGTGCAGACACGAGTTAGTCTCATCAACATCCCAGAGGGAGACGACGCTAAATTAACGGCTGCAATTTTAATAGAGACGCTGAAAGCTGGAATACAGACTAGACTTCTGATTCCCTTTTTTGCCTATTAGCATTCACTCCACCTCCACGTCCATTGACCTTTAATGTGCATACAAACGTCGTATACCCGCGCACACCCATGACAAAAATATACACAACCACCTCGCTTTTACTCCCTCTCTCTCACTTTTACTCCCTCCCTCTCTCTCTCTTGCTCTTTTCTGAGATATTGTAGATTAAGTCTCAGAGTGTCATTTTATACTGGCAGAGTGCGCATGTACAATATGTACTTCAAAACTAGGCTATTTAAATGTTTCTACTTCTAAGAAGTAGGGCTTTATCTATATTACTGACAGAGCAATGTTAATAAAAGAAAAAATAAAAAAAAAACTCACGATAAAGCATAAACATGTTCATGGTTTGCAAAATTAATAGGTCAGTTTTTCATATTACTACATAGACATTCATCGACATTCAATTTATAATGCTGCAATTAATCAAGTCAAAATATATTGGAATTCGCTTTTGATTACTATTTTTGTAATACGTAAAACAAAAAAAAAATAATACTGTCTTACATTTTAATTAGTAAATAAATATTTTAAAAGTTGTCAAGATTGATAGTGTCCGGTTAAATGTGTTCGGTGCAAACTAATTGTATTTGTATTTAAATTCTTTGAAAGCATCGTTTCTCGATAATCACATTTAATTCGTCTATATTAATAATATCCTAAGAGATCGTTTGAGTGACGTGAAAGAAAACAAAAAAAAAAATTCATTAATAAATTGTTATTATTTATTATAAAAACTGTTTATTAATAATCATGCAGTTTAACGAAGTTTATCGTTTTTACGTAAGTATTACTGTGCATTATATTTTTAATCGAACAGATTTAATAATAAACAGCAGCGTAGTTAATAAGTATTAAAAAGCGAAAAGATGACCTGTGGCAATGAATTTTTACAAACTGTAACGTTAACGATGAAAAATGAAATATGTCTCCTTAATAATTTATACTTTTTAGCGAAAGAGTATTTGGCCTTTAATAAAATGTTATAAGTAGTTTTCATTAATTGGTTCTTATATTTGGTTCATTGGTGTAATGTGAATGTGAAATTGAGAGCATTGAAAGTAATTCTCGTACGCTTTTATTGATAATTTCCATCGATGTGATTACTTATAATCTAACCCAACTCTCTCTCTCTCTCTCTCTCTCTATACATTCATTACCAATACATTATTTCAATCAATTATTTAATTGAGTTATTAAAAAATTGGACGACGGCATTAATTGAATTCCCTTGTCAAATAGTGCGATTCGCTTATAGGCATTAAAATTTAGAAGCAACTGACGCGAAATACGCCCATGCCTCTTGACGATATTAAATCTCTCGTGTTAAACAAACAACATTCGTTATCAAAATTTTATTTGATACTGCTGCCTTAAAAGTTCGAGTATAGTCATTCATACTATGTAAATGAACATTGAAGTTTAAGCCAGTCGCATGAAAATTAAGTTGGAGCGAGATGGCAGAGGAGAAAGAGATAAAAGTTACATAAAAGCAGTAGTAGCAATTTCATTTTATTTTGTTTAAGCAGTTAGTTTGTCACTCTTATATGCGATAGCGTGTAACTTGTCACCATAAAGTCGATAGCAGAAAAGGCAGTAAAATGGAAGGGAATACACGTGATAAAATGAGGAGATCCGGAGGGACAATTATTGATAAGGGAATAAAACGGGATGAATGATCGGGCGCTTATATTGTAAAGCTTCAGGCCGATTCCGAGTCACCGAAATCCCATTCGCATTCCAGATTCTTTCGTTAAGCGTTGAGTTGAGCTACTTGTCCCACTCCTTCGTTAAAACTATCTCGTAAAAAATCAAAAGAAAAAAAAAACAAGAGAAAATGATAAACAACCATGGAAATGCGGGAGTACCGTGAACTGCTCACAGTAGTAGTAGTGGTAGTACTCTGCATCGGTACAAAGTTATGAAAAGCAGGAGCATGTAACAAACATGGCTTGCGGTCGCCCCCTCGACCGACCATCTGATTCGATCCCACTTACCCTTTTATTTGACCAATCGACCCCTCGCCGATCGGGCCACCCCGACGTGATAGACAAGGACGGCCGAGAGCTATATTACGAGCAGGGCAGCGGAGAGTGGCTCTAGCCCTGTTATCACCGACTTTTGATTATTGGACGGCAAAAGTTTTCAAGTCGCCGCGGCGCTCTACATTAAATCATTAAATATTCTACGTATCTAGTTCAGTCGTATTGTAGCGTCTTTCGAAACAGGAACTGATTATACATCCAAGTGGTATAAGAAGGGTAATAATACTGTGCGTGTATTGCTCTCTAACACAAATGCTTTCGTAGCTTTTAGAAGTTGAGGGCAATCCTTGTCGTCGTCGTCGTCGTCGTCGTCGCTCTTTAATGGAATAACCCGGTTAAGGCGTGGACTCCGTGCATAAGCGCAGCGACGCTGCTCAACCTCCTGTCGAGCTATTATATTGTTTGAAAATTCCCTTCCAATTCCTTAACAAGACGTAATCTTTAAATTATGATTTGTGGCCTGCCCGACTTTATACGGTAATTTCACTTATATTTATGGCCTCTTAATTGCCTCCTTCGATCATATACGCATTAATCAGAGCGAATTTGCATTTTAATATCTTACAAATACTCTTTTATTCGTTTGCAATCCGTAGTGCTTGCACCAGGCATTGCAATGTACTTGAAATTTGGTGAAAATTGTGGAAAAAAATCCAGCCAAAGACACGTAGACAGATGTCACGAGATGGCACGAGGCATTACATTTAAATGGTTCTAATTGAAAATATATGACATTGCAATTTAGCGACAAAGCTTCCCTCCCCATAATCTACTTTTCTCCAAGAAGCCTATAATGCTGAAATATATATATTATTTCTCAATAATCCCCTCCAAGTTGAATATTTGCCATTTAGGCCACGCCAAGTGTATATACACCTCACACCTTGCATTTAATAGTTTTGCCGCTACATAGACATTAAAAATTTTTATAATACAGCTCAGCAGCTATAGCTATTGGAAAAAATGCCGTACAATTTTGAGGCTTAGAGAATGAGGTTTGAAAAATTAATTTAAAAAGTTATTGTGAGGGGTTTAATTTAAAACAATTTATTAACACAATCGTAGCCTCACGTGACATTGACTATATTAAATCGCACTTATTGTATGCAATTTTATGATCGTTCGAAAGAAGAACAAAGAGACATTTTATATTTACATCAAATCTAGGCGAATTTGAAAATGTCATTTTATCCTTAAACGGCAACTACAAAGGGATTATTTGTTAGATAATTAAATCAATTAGCCTCAATCTATAATTAGAATTTTAAAGTGACAGTGATAATAAGTAATTCTATTCCTTATCCAGAGGACACATATAATTTCACTATATTATTGACACGATGTATATATCATGTTCTCGCTTCATTATTTGACAGCATTTTTTTTTTTTTTTTGAAATTTCTTCTTTTTACAACAAAGATTTCAGATAGTATAAATGGAAATTTCGGCATATATGCTTCATCCAGCACAAAACGTGTTAATCTGGATTTAAAAGAGTATCGCTACAGTCAATATAAATTGCCTCAAAAAAAAAAAAAAAAGTGTAAAAATATATAATTTTTAAAAAATGACAAGCATAGTATTTTTAAATAGAGATTTACGTAAAAAATGATTTACACTTAATGTAATTTTAAAACTCCTCATAAATCTTTTACGATTTTACTGCATAATATTGTGCTCATAGTTTATAATTATAATAAAATATAATGTTTAAAATAAATTAAAAGATAATTTCGTTATACTGTCAATCCGATGTGGTTTGATAGTTGAATGAAAATGTTTTTAATTTGCAATTCGTAATTTATGGAAAAATGTTTTCGAGGACTCGAGTACAGCCATTTTTATACCGTTAACGTGAAAATTTTTGAAAATTAGGAATTTGTTAAATAATTCATAGAACTGTTGCCTACAATATGGATATTTGACCAATGGCACGATATTTTTTAAAACTTTATAAAATCTTGCCATCATTCTCTTTCTATATAAATAATTTCAGACCAATGGATCTATAGTATATTTGCTTTTTTAATTAAAATTACATAATTGAAGTTTAATTAAATTTAATTTTATTCAATTTATTCGAGATTCCCTACGAACAATGTACGAACCTCCCCTAATCATATTTCTTTATTTGCAAAACTCGTTAGAAACCTTTAACATGTTTATGATTGCCAGATGTTCGCCAAGAACCTTCGCCTCCCCCGATAATCCCCAAATGTCTTCTTACACTCACTTTCCTATCGATTTTTCGCGACCTTCGCCTACGACGGGAGCTTCGAGTGAGACAAAAGTAAAATCAACATCCCTAAACATTCCAAAATCACCAAGAGTCCCGCCCCCTCTCATAAAATCACCAAGCAAGATTGTTACACTTTAATTTTATTTAGGGAGCGGTGACTAGGAGCGCGACCTGCTAACAGAAAGACAATTATCACTCCCAAGAACCTGGACATGGACAAGTTGGGCGAGAGGCGCGGTGAAATCAGTAAAACCAGACTACACGAGCAGCCGAGCAAGTTTCGCCGACAACTTCAATACTAATAAAACTTTCTTCCCAGTTGCTCCAAGGGCATTTCACAAAGATCCGACGACTGACATCAAGTTTGCCAACAAGCGACGTTCAACTTACAACCGATCGCCCCTCCAACGAGGGATGCAACACACAATCCCATCATTCACACCGCCTGTGTGAATGCATTGGCCGGACTGAAGGATTTCAAGAACCACTGCAAAGTGCGGCAAAACAGTCGCAATTCCAAGCAGCTAACAGTCCTCCCCCCTCTACATTCGCAAATTGCAGGCGAGGTCAACGGGGAAGAAGCGGCGTTACAACTGACTTACAACTGACCGTCCCGTCATCTGCTTCGTAAAAACAACAAGTGCGCGCTCAACGCACAACTGGCCGTCGCATTGATTGGTTGGCCGAAACAACAAGTGGCGTTCAAGTTGGGAGTGACCGCCGCCACAGCGACTGCTAGTTGACCGAAACAACCGGAAAGTAATTCATTCGTTAATCAATTCGGCAAACTAAGATTTTCTCTTCAGAGGCCGAGAGGCATTTGATTTATAATTCGCATCAGGGCATTTCGTTTATAATTAGTGCCAAGGCATTTAGCTCATGGATTTTCAAGATAACGTAAATACAACCAAATTTCAATATTAACGTCAGCATACTAATAACCTCAATAAATGCTCTCACAGTCACATTTATCTTTCGTAGACTTTCTTTTGATACCTCCAGCTATCGCTCCCCTTCCACTATCTCCCTCTCTCTCTCTCTTAACATCTTGGGGGAGTTTACACATCCGGTTAAATCACCAACACCATTAAAAGCATGTATATTAAAGAATTCCCTACTTATTCCCAGTTTAAGAAAGTATCGTTCATAAAGCATAAGCATACCGTCAAGTAAGTAGATTGAAATTTTTTAAATTTTACTGCGATTACATTTCCCAACCTGAACTCGGAAAATACGAAAAACTAATAAAAATATTTTAATTTATAATCATATTCTATACATTTTACAAATGTGTTATTTTATATAATAATCTAAGGGAATATGTACAAGTATTTTTCTGAAGACATTACTATATATTTTTCATTTCTCTGATAAAAGCTAAATGCCACTATTGATAAAGTTTGTTTGGCTTATTGACTTCATTTAAAATTTTTTTTTGTATTCTTTCACTGTTTTGTACTGAACGCTGAAAAACTGTTTTGTAAAACAAGTTACATACATTGAGATATGTTTTGCGATTTATTAAAAATATCGTAGATTAGGGGAATATCCAATTAAAGTTCTGTAACTATTGACTAATGTAACTTGGGAAATAACATTGAGCGAAAGAATCTTTAAAAACTGTATTCTATCGACGGTCTATTTTTTTGTTTAATTATCCTCTCAATGATCAAGTTTCCTAGTTGTTGGCAACATTGAGTAGAATCCTTCTCACCTTACAAATTCATAAAACATTTCGTCTCTACGCTAACTAATCTTTTTTTATTAATTTTAAGATTGATGTTCGTGGTTCTTTGTGCTTAGGATCATCAGAATAAATTTACTTTTGTAATTAATCATAATATATAAACAATTTAATTTTTTTCTTTTTCAACAAAAAATTATAATCTTTATACTCGCAGTGACATTCCAGATTTATGAAGCGATTGACTACTTGTGAATATTAATTTATAATGGCTAGTATCGTTGATATTAGAACCAAGTTTTCATTTTTGTTAATATCTGATCTGAATTGTCTATTAAATGTCTGAAAATATTTACATTTGAATCAGGGAAATTCGTTTCTATAAAGTTTCTCGGAATGTACTGATTAGTTTGTAAATCACAAGACAGTATAATAAATCGATTAGTTTCCATTGTAATTTTTCAAGATAAAGTCAAAAGTCATATGGGAAGTAAACATCGAAATCCACTAATGACGATTCGTTTTTAACTTGATTCCTCTTCGAAATTTAGTTATAAATATACGATCGACTCAAAAGTAATTATAGGTTACATCTGCTCGTATTGAATATGAAACAGCAAGTAATGTTTAGAGTAGATATAAACGCAAAATGCATTATTTAATTAGAAACAAGCAATATGTATAAGTAAAAGATTTTGTTCCTATTTATTATTTTTGTCAGAAAGATAATAATAATATGTAGGTAACGTCAATTTATATAATTAACACATTGTACGTGAATTTATATATTGAAGCTCTTAGGTCGAAAATTATTCTTTAGTAAGGAGAAAATTTCGAGAGAACATACAAAAGCATTGAGCTTAAAATTATCACCAAATTTCAATAAATCTGCAACTAATGCGACAAAATCCATGTACTTTTAACATAGAATTCTAACGATTTATTGCAAGAGGATGTAAGTTATTACATTACACTTCCAATCGATGAAAGAACTAGAAAACTATTTGCGAAATACTTTAAAAAAAAAAATAGGAAAATAATAAAGAATTTTAAAAGCAAGAGGGCAAATAAAGTCCATAAAGTGAGCGCATCTGTGTGGACGCGCGCGCGCGCGCGAGTGCGGCGGACGTGAAGTAAGAGAAAGAGATAAAAGAAGAACGATCGCGAGTGATGGCTCTCCATTCGGGGTTTCAGCATTATTTACTGCCATCTATACATAAAGTAAAAGTATACTTATACTTCTTCACTTGGGTAACGCGAGCAATCGCGTCGGGAAGAGTAGTGACTCGTTACCAATAGGCGAGCTAAGTTTCCAATGTGAATTTACTACGAGAAGCGCAATGTTTTATATTCTTCATCTTTTCTTTGTGACTTTAAATTTCGTTTTCCGCTCTCGGTCCTCATTACACATTACAGCAGAATTCCCGTCACAAATCCCGTCACAAATCCCGTCACAAATGCTACATTATCAAAAGTCTCGAATGTTGATAATAGTTTTCAAGTTTTAGTAATAGTTTATATAAAAGACAATGCATTACTCTAATATTTTATCTTCAAGGATATATTCGACGAAGATATTAAAGTTACGAAATAAGTTGTATATTATAATTACTTGTGGTTTATTTGTCTATTAGCTTGAGAATTTAAGAATTTTTTTAATATTACTTTGCGATTTAGATTTATTTTGCTATTTTGACGTTTTAAATATTTAAAAATTCTTAATAATTTAGCGTCAGTTTATATTGGAAGTTTATGTTGATTCTGAGGAAATTTCGATTTAAAGTACTTAATCTTTATCCAAGGAAATGTTATACTAAAAATAGATAAACATGCTTCTTTTTTTTTTTACTTATTAGGCGTCATTTTAAATAACAAAAACATTATAAAAATTAAATTTTGCAAACTAATCATAATTTATAGAAATATTCGCACAAATATTAAAAATCACACATTAAAATGCACATCAAGTCTCGTTTTATAGCGTGAAAATTTAGTTCTATTTTAATTTGTATTACACAGATCGTAAGAATTGAATTAACGAAATTTAGATGAACACAGGATTCCACTAAAGCAAATGTGAGTGGAGTACATTTGGCAAATAAAGTAGTTTTATTTTTCTCTTTATCGCATCCTCTCACCTATATATTCTCACCAAGTAATATTGCGATAAAGATATATTCGGCCATCCTCACCTAGGCATACAAATAAAAACACATAGAGAGAGAGGAAGTGAGAGGGGGCAGAAGGCGGACGAGAGAGAGAAAATGCCGAGAAATCAGTGAAATAATACATTCATAAGTTCCCAGGCGAGTTGGAATTTCGTAGTTTTCAATAAACCAAGGATAATGGACAACCATTCGTTTTAGTTGGTAAGGCAATAAACCGAAGGTGCTCTGTATGATCGTAAGTTAAGAAATATAATATTAGTTAGCGTGTTGTATGATAAAAACGCATATGATGGCCTGCTGGATGAAGTATATATTTTAAAAATATATTATCATAAATCTTATATACACGTAGATTTAAGAGATTTTTAAAATAAGTATTTTTTACTCTTAATCACTAGATGGTTCTTGTTAATTGGAGTAAGGAGGATTGATAATTGATATTTGTTGCAATTTGTTAATTATAATGCCGTATCGTCCAATTCAACTTTATATCTATTACTATTGATTTTCCTCATTACTGTCTTCCCAAAAAAAAATTGTGGTATTTAGGTTTTCTTGCTTCAAGCAAATGACTCACAAATTATAAAATTGCTCTCTTAGTAAAATTAGTGGTTCGTGCCTGAAATGTCCATAAATGCTCACGAGCGTAAGTTGAAGTGGAAACTACCCAATTTCTTAAAAAACGCATTTTTTGTTAATTCCGAATTTGCAGTTACTTGGAAATGAAGGTGGGAGAGGAGTGAAAATTTGCCAAGTTAAATAAGGCAAATTGTAATAAAATATAGTTGGAAACTATTTTGAAAAAGATTTATCAGGACGAACTTTTATAATTAAATTGACTTTGGTTTCCAATAATTAAAACATAACCAAGAGAACGTGAAGGAATTCTCAAAGAAGATGATTCATAAAATAGAAAATGTGTCAGATCGCAATGAATTAGTAACGCTCTTGAAAAGTAATAATTCTTTTATTATAAATAATACATGATATAATGGCTGTGCTAATTAACGTTTTTTTTTTAAAACAAACTGCAAAGAATAATTGAATACGATCTACAATAATTTATTTTTCATTAGTTTGATTTCTACTCAATTGAAATTTCTAATTTATAAATAGTATGTACTTGCTTTCGAATGTTCTGTAGAATAAATTGTTTTTAATCTTACGATTCGATCGATTGACTTACAATTATTTATTTGACCCTCCTAAGTGGGAGATGTGATTTTATTTTTCAAAATTTTAGTTTTGAAATAATTTGAATTTAAACAATTTTGTTAATAAAACTTGCAATATGCAAGTATACAAATTCCAATTTACGTTATTTTGGTTTTCAAATTCGTAACTATTAGCCTTTAAAAATACAGAAAATAAAAATATCCAAAATATCTTCTTATTTCTTGAAAGTATTATTAATTAAAACTGTATGAATTAGCAGACACATTATATATATACATATAAAAGAGCCACATGTTTTTGTTGAAAATGTTGACAGGACATTCTGGGTAATAACTATTTCCGCCAAATAGATTCATTTTTGGCAACAGATGTATTTTTATTCTGCTACGCGATTTAAACTTTGTGGGCATTTTTCCATATCTCGGTTAAAGTTTTATTCGGCAAGTCATCATTGGGTGAGATATTATATGTATTAATGGCTGCATAATTATTATGGTTATGGTTATAGACAATTATTATCGCTCATACTTTAATAATTGAATTAAAATTGTACTAAAAGTATTATTTGTACAAATCAATGATTTTTTTTTGTTTTTCAAATTTTTAATATTAATTTGACAGGTTAATTTTTATTTATTTATTTACTTACTAGGCGAATGAAATATTCTAAGAACAATTCCCATCGGTGCGATACTACCGTTGGAGGATTAACGTTCCAAATTCATTTATTCTCTCTCTCTCTCTGTTAAATTATTTTGCCGCTGCGTCAAAATAACACGATCTCTTTATAAAGTAATAAATATTAAAGAATTTAAACGAATGATTAAACGAAATGCAATTCCAGATCTAATGCAGGGGCATAAACGATATACAAATAATAGTGATAATGCAAGAAGACACGAGAGAGAGAGAGATAGAAACGTAAACGCGAATGATAGATGATGATAGATTGTTTGCTATTCTATATTTGTCCAAGTACTCGAAAGTTCGAACTAATACATAAATCAGCATACCTATTGATGGGAAATGGGATTTCAGTATTTCTATATGGAGCGGTTATGCCTGAGATCACTGTTTCTTTCAATGAGTTTCTATGCTTATCATCGCCCTTTACTTATATAGTTTCATATATATATATGTATATATGTGTGTGTATATATATATGTGTGTGTATATTTTGCCTCGTTGTACCGCATTTGAGATAGTACCTGCATATTTTACAACGTGGTTATTTATGTAACATAGTATATTACAATTGCGCTTTGAAATGTTTGCAATAGTATTTATTTAACATTTGTGGCTTTTTATTTAGTGTATTTATTTTAATTCTTATATTTCTCACTTTTATAATCATTGGCAATGTATTTTGAAGGGACATGCATCATTGATGTTAGTGGCATCAATATGGGCTTCCCTATTCTCGAAATTATGCGTGTCTAACTAATTGTCCAACACTTTTTGCAAGAAGATTTCTCACGAGAGAATTTTGTTGCCAAAATTAATATCAATTTAACACCGATAGACAATTAAAAGTAAGCCAAATGAATTTTGGCACATTTCTAAATTAGTATTCAACTTTGTATTTGATTTTCAGTTTTTCCCTTTTAAATTTTAAGTCTTCTCTTTTCTCAAACGACTAATTATTATCTTAATATTTGTACAAATGTCTGTCTAATTAGTTCTAATTAAGATTTAAAAAATATATAAATAAAATTCAAGTATAACAACTGCAGTGCAGTAAGTCTGGTAATGACGTACATTTACTTAGTACAGCTATTATATGTTTAAAATCTAAAAAGTTTGTTGAATTAATTTAATACATTTCTTATTAAAACTAAAAAGATGCTAATCTCCACTTGGTACACGATTTTTTGATTTTTTTTATTATTGAAATTAAGTGTAAATAATTTTACAAAGCCGTATCTTAAAGAAATTCAACATTGCTCACGGCAATGGCGAGAGATGAATTGATATAATATAACAAACAATATATAATATATCAATATTTGTGATATTTATATATGATAATATTAGTTTTAAAAGAATTTAGTGAAGAATGTTAAAAATTGATTTTTCGTAATAAAGTTTTGATTAAATTTTTCATTCAAACACTAAAATGTCAAAATTTATTACCCAGCAATTGAATAAATATATTTTTAATTTTAATAAATATTACGGTACTGATTTACATTAATTAGTTGCTTTCATTGGCTATAACTTAATAACTCAATTCATCCAATAAAGATAAATATCATATATAAATATCGATAAATAAAATATCCTCTAGATCCAATAAGAATTAGTGGCTTAATAAAGTGAACACAAAGTAATCTGGATTGTGAGAAAATAGCACGTTGAGCTTTCATTAAAATGCTAGTAAATGTAATAGATTTCAGATACATAAAAGATCAATGTTACATCCTACTATCTTGTAACGAACAGAGTACACTAATAATGTAGTTTAAGAGTATACAGTGATTTTTTATTGATAAATAATTATCTTAAAAAGTTCAATGTATTTATAGTTCGGTATATTTTAAGTATGGAATAACTGTTATTATAATGTTATTATTTTTCAATTATAATATTACGACAATGTAATATGCACAGCTACATTGTTTGTAAGGAACCAAATGAATTGAAAAATATTCGTCGGTTGAATTGTTTTGAGAACAAATATTGCAAAATATATGATACGGTATTTAGTAGTATTAGTAACTACTTAAGATATTTATTATTTAATAGACTTGACGAGTGCTTTATTGAAAGGTTTTCTAAATTAATTTGTTTAATATTTGAAAGAGATTGTTATAATGAATTTATTAAGTAAAAGTGTGAAAAATAACGATGAAAATAATAAAAATACGAGATTTTTAAACGGGAATTAAAATAAGATATATAGAACTAAATTCATGGTATAAGTGTAATAGAAAATTTTTTCACTTTTAATATAATTTTTCAATTGAATCCAGTTGTAACTATTAATTTTTTTCGCAGTAGCTGCGTATATTGTTGCATAAATATCTTGTAGACTTTGCTGTAATATCGTTGTGAAAACTGATGAGAGCTATATTTGAAATTTCTGAAATAACAAAACGTAGTTTAGCATAACTTTTGAGAACATAATTTTCGAATTATAAAGAGACTTATAAAAGATGCTACATTTTAATTCTTGCTTGTTCTTTTAATTAAATTTACGGCTTTGGCTACTTTAACTTTGAAACAGACTTTTAAATAATAAAAGTTTGAAATTGATGGTGTGGAAGAATTATTATTGTGATACGTAGATTGAAAAGATTAGTATAACGTTAACGAAAATCAAAACTATCAAGAAAGGTTGAAGTTTAAAGTTACGGAAGTTAAAACCTCAAATGAAATTCACGATTTATGAGTTAATTTATTCTACGATATGACCTGAATGTTTGAAGCGGATGTTCATTGAGAAACCAACAAATTAATGTCTTTTAAAATTAAGCCTCACTTTTTTTATGTGACGGTTAAGGAAAAGGATTTTTTTACTATGCGCCTCTAAATAGTTATCTTTATGACTTACCGAAGGAATTTAAGCTTGAAATGCCGAGAAGCTGATAAATATATATCAATATTCGAGTAAATAGAGTAAAATATCTATTTCTTTATAGTAACTAAAGCATAAGAATTGAATGCCAATGGACAATTGATAAGGTTATACGTTAATGTCTTAATGTCCATATTCTGATTTCCGCTCATATTGAAAATCATCTTTAGAGCCAATTGAAATTGTAATTTGAAGAAATGTTTTTTCACCACATCTGACATTACATTTCCAAGTCGCTAACCTTAATTCCAAGTGATCCAATAAAAGCGGCTCAAATGCATTTGGTTTGTCGTTATATTAAACGTCAACGCTCAATACTCTCGAGTCGAAGAGAAATGGATGAAATTTCTCTAGTTTTAGTGGGCAGTTAATTTTTTCCCCAATTCTTAATACATCAATATTAATTTAATCAATAGATTCGACACGCCGATAAGAATTAAATTAACCTCATAAAGATAAATTCGTTCTCGGCTAACATAAATTTCACCAAAACAATACTGGCAAATTTGTATTAAATTAATATGTATCGGTGGGTGGGGTAAATTATGAAACTAATTCTTCAAATATCAGGTTAGTCAGCTGTACCATTGAGAATAATTCCTTCCAGATCATAGATGAACTCTAATAACGGGATGTGGCTTCGTGGTGGTTATTAAGTTTCTTCGTAAAACACATTATTGTCTCCTCTTTTAAAATAATAAAGAAGCCCATCACGAGAAAGAGAATATTCGCCCGATATAATGCGTGGGCCGATAATTAATATTGGCTTGATTGTTGTCATTACTTTCTTTTTGGATTGGATTACTTTCAGTCCATTGTACTAGCTTATAGTACCCAATGCAGCATCAAGCCATCACTTACCCATTAAGATCACCGTATAGTAATGAGTATTCAAAGTTTAATAAAATATTTGTATCAAAGTGCGTGTATGTGAATGTCGGAAAGTGCTACTTTATATGTAATGAAGGGTCCCTTGTCTTATCGCGGTGTAAGTTGGGTTCGCTCGGTCCATAACGGCTTTACGGACATGTTCGGTAGGCTGACCTGGGACGGAACATGTACATATTATCTAACATCCTTTCTCAATTATCCTTTACCTCCGCTTCTCTTCGGCTCTATGGTGTTGAAAGTGGGATAGGGGTTCAGTGTGGAGAGTTATTGCGACAAAGAGGTGAGGAACCGCCTACCGCGGTGGAGTAACATAACGGAGTTGGATGTGCGCAACGGAGAAGAAGAAGAGAGAGAGCAGGCGAAGAGAAAAGTTTATACAAACGCGAGCGTATTCGCACGTGAATTGTGCATTAAAAATCAAAAGAAAATGCTTGGCCCGAGAGTGTATTGTTGGTGTATAATATACACGCGTTCTGGCGACAAAGTAGATAAATTAGCGGAACAGCTGAACGTGGAATGCGATTTATAAGCGATTTGACAGGCAGTTGTGTGGGTTAACTATATTACCTTCATATATTTCAGCCCAGTGTTTCTCGAAAGAATAATAGTAACTGATAGTAGACATTTCGCATTATTTCGCAGATTACACGACAGAGTCGTTTTCCCACAATCTTACCAGCGAACTTAATAAACCCACTCAAAATATAACCAACTATAGCTCTTTCAGTCTACTATTCTTAAACATTCCCCCGCCTTCCCATCTATAATAAAATGTTAATATCGATAAACTTTTTTATATATACCATTTCATTCTAATGGGCAGCTTTATTTTTTAATTATGCATTATGGATTTATAAATGTATTTTTTAAAACAATTTTAAGACTAATGACAGGGAACTTTACGCTCTCTGTCTATAAACCTGAACCAGTGATTCAAAGATTAATAATTTTTTATTTTCCTATTTACATAATCTTGTAATTTTGGAAAAGTTATAGGCTGTATCAAATTTATAATTTCTCTTAAAAATTAAGGAGTATATCCTCGATTAGGGCAAAATTAGATAAATTATTAGCTTGAAGCAGAGCACGGACAGAAAATACTGATATACTGAAAAGGAAGATATATTGCCTCTTCTCTTTCAATACAGTGGCATAAAATTAATAATTACTCTGTCGATGTGTTTTTGCATATAAAAATATTGAATCATAGCCTTTATTATAATTTTATTTTTTTTTTTTCATTTTTTACGCAGCTTTTCTCTCTTTCTCTACCTCTTCACCCCCCTCTCTTTTCTTCGTCTAACAATATCTATTGTTGTAAATGAGAATTTGACTACATAATGCAAAACGTTATTTAATGATTATTTAAATTGTATTTGAAAATTCAAAAAAGATTTGAAAATAAATAATTAATATTTCTTATGTTGGAAAATTATTATATTCTAGGAAATAAATACTGTAAAATTTCGATGTACTAGGAGTGAAAATCTCAAGTATTAGCTTATAGTTTGGCAATATAAATATTCATTTGCAATTTATAAATCGTTACGTAATAATCTTCAGAAAATTAAAGTGATATGAAAAGTAAAAGAAAAAGAATTGTTTTCATCATCGTCCTATAATAGTTTATTATTATACTCGGCTCTATGCAAATTTGCAATAGAAGATAATTTTGGGACGATGATAAGGCAGTTATTTACATAACCGATACATAATTGATGTACAAATTATTTGTGTATTAATTAAATATTTAAGAATCTTAATAGAATTTTAATACGTGTTTCAAATAATGAAGTTATTTAGATTGTTGATTAAATTTACATGGCCCTAGCCATAGTTTTGGATACAGTAAAGTTCTATTATTAAAATTTTAGTATCAATGATCTATTATGAGCAGATTATTAATTAGCATAGCTTATTTAGATCTAAAGTCTAATCTGAAATCTAAACTTTAATCCGATAAAATGTCATTTGAAATTATATATATATATATAGATATTGTATATAATATTGTCATGTAATAATGCTGAGATTTTAAATATATTGTAGATTATAAAAACCCTTAGATTTACTGCCAGTTTACATTATTTTATTTTTCAGAAATAATTTTTACCCAAATCCTGCCTTGTGCCCCAATTAATAAATTTTATCTACATGGTCCGCACAAAAACCATTATCAATCAAATTTTTAATCACAAGGCTATACATTATAGCCATATTATTAAAAAAGGAATTATTTTCTATAGATTAATTACAGCGAGTATTTTTAAAGCAATCCATTAATAACTAATAAATAGACGTTTTGTGTGGAGCTTCGAGTCATGTTGGGCTTAGAATTCTAATAGACGACACTTTCCCCACTATCTTTTGACTCAGCTTTTCTTTACTGAGTTTTGAACGATAAGCAGACAAGTATTATTCGACATTCGATCTATGATATCGATTCGCTTGAACTACTTCCGTCAAATAATCTCTGCTGATTTAAATTAAGTAACCGAAAGAATTTTATTTAAATACTCTCGAATATTTTATTAAACTTGATTATTTATATATATATATATATTGATATTTATTCATACACTTCATTATGTGTATACTTGTATTGAGTATTTTTTTAATTATTAATTGCATTCGGTCCTATCGAACATATGAATTTCCCGATGGTTTCAGACGCCAATCTGACCTGTCAATATTCGTAGATTTCTGTCGAAATAATCAAAATAGCGTTTACTCTTAAAACTACTCGGAAATAATTAATAATTTAAAAATCTTGGAATAATCAATCAATAAAATTTTCTACCGTAATGTAAATAACATTTGATTATTACAGCCAATTTAGATGTCAGTGTAATAATTAGTAGTCTTGAGACGGGAATACTTTTGTAAAAATGCAAATTTTGCCAATTTATTCAGGCAATTCATATTTATAATTTTCAAATGCAAATTTTAATATATATATACATACATATATATATATATATATATTTTACATTTAAATATTTAATTTAAAAATTTCGAATACAGGCAAATGCAAGTAAATAGAAGGTAAGGACACTTATATTCAAATTGTAATTAAATTTGACTATTAATAAGATAAATGTGATTTTCCAAATAAATTTCTTGGGTAAGTACATTTGTATACAGGCCAATATTATTTTTAGCTTATTATGACTTTCAATGCAGGGAGGCTCTGGTGAGCGTAAACGTATTAGTTACTTCTTATTGATTATTGCTTTCATCCTATGAAACATCAAATCTATCTGTATATATATTGAAATATTTGTTATTTCACTTGATGCAGTTTTTACACGTACACGCGTAGAAAATTTCCAAGCATACAAATGATTATAGCCGAGCACATGAAAAAGCCCTTCTGTCCAAAGAGCCCAAATAAAGCAAACTTATCGACTCGCATCGATTGCTCTCCCGCACTTTCTTCCGTTATGCGATTGCCGACGTTTCCCCATTCACCTCGGGTATTATTCATAAAAATGTAAATAAGTAAAATACCAATAGCAATCGTCTTTGCCGCGGTTGCCGGAGTTTTTTACTGTTTGGATAACAATATCTCTATATCTCTCGAGGATATATTAAACGCACTTGTCATTACTATCGGGGCGAGGCTATATTGGCTCGTCGGGGCTATTCCCAATTTCCATCCCCCCGCCGATCATATTTTATTACGAATAACTTGTAATTCCAGTGTAGTATCAATAATTGCAGCCGCGCATTGTCCCCCCATCCCACCCCTCCACCTCCCCCCACTACCCTCGCTCCACCGCCCTTTCACACGATAAAGATGGGACTGCGACTCTTTTAGCCCAACCCTTTTATCTCACCTCGGCCTCTCTCCCTCACTCAAGTAAGCGACACAACAACGAACGAGCCAGACAGAGGAATAGAGAGAGCTCTGTACACCATTACCGAGCCCTATCCATCTATTCGCCCTATATCCATCAACGTGCGTGGTGGCGCGATGCCAAATTAATGCTGTTTGCCGTTGCTCTAAGCCTCAATCTGTGTCATGACTACCGTCGTTACTCTCTCCCTCGTGTATACGCAATGGAGTACCATAGACGCATAGAGAGAGAGAGAGCGGGAGAGAGAGCGGGAGAGGGGCAGGGGATGGGGGGAATTAAGTAACCAAATGAGTGAGAATGAGATAAACAGACAGGAATGGAGTGTGTTTGCGCCTAGGTGAGCGTGCATGCGCTGCCAAGTGCTCGTGTGCGCGTGCGTATGAGGGCGAGTGTGGTGGTGAGGAGCGAGAATGGGGACAAAATTTATGAGAGTGAACGTGAGTCGTACTGATAGAACAAAGGAGAGTGATTGAGCAAGGGTGGGTATGATAGGGGAGAAAAGGATAAAAGCTTTCCGTATACAGCCACGTATTTATTGCAATAGAGAGCGGTAAGACTGCGATGGAAGAGGAGCGTTATAAAAGTGTACTATATGGGAAATAATTTTTTGTGTAAATAGTTGGGGACGGAGGCGAAAAAATAAAAGAAATAGAAGAGAGAAACAAACGTACGGACGATAATAAGTGAAATAAATATAAATACGCGCGTGGAATAAGTTACGAATAAAAATAGTTATGATATGTAGTGGTGTGTGCTGTAAGTCTTACGCGTTGAAAGAGTTTGCATTTCGCAGATATTTCGAACTTTAAATTTTATAATGAAGAATTTGATCGATATACTTTTCTTACAACTAAACATCATGTAAGATACATTAGACAATAGGTAAATTCAAATAATGAAAATAACATGCAAATACGTGCCTATCGTATTGATCCTACGAAATTATTGATAAGATGCAAGCACTAGTGTATATTATATCGAAGAAAATACTTTTGGTTATTGCATACTATATAGGCTTCAAACTTATAATACATTTTTAATTTAACAAGTAAATAAGAAGATAGGAATGTCGGTACACGGAGCAAGATAAATATAATAAAATAGAACTGTGTAAATGATATGAATAGAGAATATATATATATATATATATATTCCGTAGACAAATAGAGAATTCGCTCTTATGCAAAATAAATAGCTATAAAAACTTATACGTTAAATTTGAAATTTGGAAAGAAAAATAGGAGAAGAGAGGAGTATTGATAAGACGATCGTTACACTGCACTCTTAGTGTGCAATTTCTCTTTGATTTATACGAATGGAAGAAAAGACGAGAGAAGCATTAATTGTTCCGGAATTACATGGCAATTTTATTTGTAATTTTATTTGTAATTTTGTAATCGACGAGCAAAGGATTACACACGTGATATTAACGATGTTAAAGTGCCACAATGAAATATTAGAATAAAATGGTATTTCCGGCGAGTATATAGAAAGTGTAGACACATTGCTCACGGGGAGTAATTTCGGGTAAAAATTGCGATGCGAATCAAGTGTAAATTGAAAGTTATCAATTGCGAAAATGTATTTCGATATGAAGTGGGAAGAATGAAAACTGCGCGACGTGCATCTCCTTTTAAAACCGAGAATCTGGATTTGAAATTGAAGCCTCTATAGACCAAATTGAACGCCAGGCAAGATATTGACCTCTCAAATCTCCAAGAATGATCGTTCTCAACGCCTCTCCTCACTTCCTCCACTTCCTCCTACTATCTTCTTTCTACTATCAATGCGCTTGCTCGCCATCCTGGAATCTTTCGACGCGCCAAGGAACTTGTGCAATGATCCGATAACTTATCAGCGACACTCTTGTCCATGTCACACGGCGTGTGTAGATCCCCATTTTATCGTTGCACTAATCCCGATTACGGCTCTGTCGTATAATATGTCTGATCGTCCAACCTCTCCTCTCCCCCCTTCCTCCCACTCCCTCCCTCCCTCCCACCCGCCGCTCTCTCGCCGTTCGGCTCAATCTACTTGGTTATTTCTCTTAGAGGTCCTTTTACAGCGCTTCCTAGTTGCTTTCGGCTCCTTATATCTGCTCCACGCATACATTTAATTATACGTGCTACAAATAAATGCAAATATATATCTAATTAACGAGGCATAGAAATGGCGCGCCGTAGCTCTTCGAATTTCTCTCAAATGAATTTGAATGGATATTTCGGGTCATTATAATAGTAAATTAAAGCTATTACAATTTGAATATTTCATCTTATCTTTTTTTGTATCTTGAATCTTGCCGTATAAAATTGTATACCTATTGCACCTTACTCTCAACATAATTGTCAAAGAGCATCTTTAATGCGCGAAAGATCATGTGATATTTCATTACTTGAAAGATTATATAATTTATTTGTTTTTGTAGCTTGGCATTCGCATCCGTACGATGTGAGCCGCTACAAACATATAACTAGAATTTAAAAGTACATATGGTTATTTATTTTCTTGCCTACTCAATTTTTCTCCTCTACTTAACTATATTTCCAAAGCTTCTTTCGTTTCTCTCTCCCTCTCTCTCTCCCTCTCTCTCTCCCTCTTTTCTTCTCCTTTTGCTTTCAACCATCATTTTAACATTCTCATTCCTTTGATCTCTCAACTTGATCTCAAGATCATCTCACTGGCAACGGCGCAATCTTCTTTCTGCTACCTTTACAGCTAGAAAATTCGTTCACCTCTTGGAGCTTCTTTAAACGACAAAACTGAGTTGAACTGCCAAGGTAGATAGGCTAGATATATCCAATCTATATAATTTAAATTTAATACTAATTTATATTTGAATACCTGCATTGAATGAGATAAGAATCTTTTAATCGAACGCACCCGATAATCAAAGCACTTTTTCCACTAATTTAATAATTGTCCATGTAATTGTAATAGTAAACATTTGAGAGGAACGGAAATTCCTTGATATGTTGTTATTGTGAATTATATTGAACGTCGACAATGTTAGGATTATAATACACAAGACACACGCATTTAATTAAAACCATATTTCATTTCAATTAGGAAGTAATTAGAAATTCGACGACATGGAATTATAAATAACCCGATATCAAGAAACTGCGCACAAAGTTCATTATGTAAGAGAGTTTTATTTATTCAATGCCAATTTATTATTGAGGCAAGTCAATTTTGCCTTCTTTATGAAATTCTCAAAATACACGCAAAGTATGCCCTTACTTATAATTATTTAAATATTTCATAAACATCACAGAAAATTAAAGCCACTTAATATTGAAGTTTGAATGTTTTTTTTTTTAAAACAAAATGCATTTATTAGAATGTTAAGTTCAATATTTAATATGAATAATAAAACATATATATGCAAAACTCTTTATTATATTTAAGTTTTAAGAATTTCCTATATTAATTATTTTTAAATTGACTGAAAACAGATTCGACCGAAAATTTATTAAAATAAATAGAAATAATATTGAATATATACTGAAATAGTTAAAATTTTTAGCACGTATTAGTATTTAAAATGATAAACTAAATTTTTTTCCATCGAATAGCCTTTATAAACTTGTATTACGTATCGGTAAAAAATCTCTATAAACTTGTTTTTTTTTTTTTTTTTTTTTTTTTTTTATTTTCCCCTCTTTTAGTACCAAAAACCCGCAGATCAGTCTTTCACAAATGCAAGACCAAAATACTGCAGAGCTTCTAACACAGGCGTGACCGATAAAGTATGATGAATCGATCCACACTATCACTAACAATATAACTAAAAAACACCAAAATGTATGATCAGCAAGTCGTTTAAGGTTGGCCAGTCATGCATACCTATCGACACAGTCGTTTTTCAATGATCTTCATATATCTATTTCATACTTTCTTTCCCCCCCCCCTCTCTCTCTTACTATTCAATCGACTCATTCGTTACCTATCTATATATATATATATGTATTTATTTCTGTTTCAGCTATTTAGAAACGTGTATTGGTCAATATGCCAAGCAACTTCTAAATCAATGCGATTTATGATCAAACGTTATACTACGAGTTCTCTATACAGCCAGCTCTGCCTTCTATTTCTCTTCTTATTCGTTAATTTCTTATATTATATTGTATCGATGTACAATTTATGTAATTAGTCCGATCTGTATACTCTCGATTAATTCTTCTCAAAGAGGATAATATCGATAATCATTCTGGCTGAAACTGCCTTTTATCGTATGCAAGTACAGTTATAAATAACGAGCAAATTTAATTATCTATGATTATAAAGTTAAATTTAGAGAAAAAAAAAAGACTGCATGTTAATTTGGTTACTTTTAGAAATTCAAGTCATTTGAAATCGAATCAATGAGATTATATATCGTCTGTAAAGACTTGTAATAAGATCCCGTTGCACTGCCTTTATTTAAGAAAAATAGAGTCAAAAAAAGTGTAGGAAAAGAATGAGGAGGAGGAGAATAAAGAGAAATTTCTTTGAAAAAGTTTTTATATAAAAGACGATATTGTTCTTTCGAACAAAATAAACGATGTAACTTAATTTTTTATAACGACGAGTATTTATTTTTTACTCGTAGTAATTTTACAGTAATTACGTTAGTGAAGTTGAATATTTTGCAACGCAATATACGTTTTAATCGTGGACATAACATTTTGTCTTTAAATACTATTCTGTGTAATTGGATGGAAAGGAATTCTTAAATTATCACCAAATCAATGGGTTCATTCTTCTCTTTTTGTACAGGCATATACGCTGGCATATATTTATTAGAGACTATTTTTAATTCGCAGATTTATATATTAACTCGATAAACAGGTCACAAGAGGGTAGAGCTTCAAGAATTTTCCCTCCCCCCCCCCAACAAACTCCTCCGCGTCTCTTCTATTTAATTATCGAGAAATCTATAAAAAGCTCTTTATTGGGATTTATTAATATCGTGCTCTTTCTTTAAGAAATACAATGAATATTTTTAACTAATGTTTGGAAAAATTATTAATCGTCGAATAACTTTTTGATGAACGTACGTGCAATATACGTACATACAGAAGTTTTTTTTTTTTTCACAAAACAGGCTTCCCTTTACTTCTCTCTTACCGCCTCATTAATTACTGACAAAGCATACTTTGAGATGTGTGTGTGTGTGTGTGTGTGTACGTAATCGCATTTCCGTAAGGAATATTATTAATTATAATAGATTTGCGGGTATTTCGTGGCAAGAAATTATATTTGCTGCTCGTTTTAGGTGACTCAGGACTTGCTTTTTGTCCTTCACGTCCACGTCTGCTTTCCTATTGCCCTCTTTAACGCTTCCTATCTTGCTCACTCGGTAGCTAAAACATTAACATAATGAGCAATTAATCACATCGCGAATCTCTGGTCGTCAATGCCAGAGCTTGATGCAATAGTTCTAAGAAACACGAAGATAGGATGGGACATTCTCCTATGAGGGAAAGACTAATTATTAAAATATCTCGGGAAAGCCAAACTCATTATAATTTAGACTATTTATTTACATATAAAATTGTAGCTAGAAGAATTTACGAATTAATTTGCTATTTTAGTTTTAAAATTATATCCTATACGTTTGTGTTATGTAAGGGGAAGAAGATTTTTTTTATGGAAATAGAGAAGATTCCCTATTCTGTAGTATTTTTCTAAAATTTAAGATCATCCTTTGAAATCTGAAATCTACTAAAACTCTGTTGCGAAAGCAATTATATTCAATTACGTGATGTATAAAGTAACGTGGCAATTTATTTCTATCAATTAAGGTTCATTGAATAATTCTAATTTCTTAATGTTTCAATACTTCTTCAAAATATTTTGTAAATGTTTGTAAATCTAAACCTAATATCTTCTATTCAATTTAATTGTCGATATTTTTTATTAAACAACTTATAAATATAATAACAAATGTATATTTTGCCTTACCGTCACTCTTTCTGCCTATTTTATCTTTATTCTAATTTTATCCATACAATACAAGAGACGGAAAATACATTAATTATTTCGTATATATCATTTTGATATATTTTGATATAAATTAACTAAGAACTTCAACATTAAGTCAGACACTGTAAAGTTTATAAGACAATAAAGTTATCAAATATATGATATATTTGTTATTTAGTAACGAATGTTATTCAGTGAGCGACATTTCTAAAACCAGACATTATCTGAAGTTTAAGAATTAAAATAATTTTGTTAGTACAATCTTTAATTTGTTATATTGATTATATGACACGTACGAATTCAAGTTAATAATACATGCGACATAAAATTAAAAGTTCTCTTTATGTCTAAAAAAGTTTGTTTTTATCCATAGTATGTCTAAAAACATTTGTTTTTTATTCATAAATTTTTAGATGTGTAGCAAAGTAAAAAAAAATTATAATCAAAGAACATTCATATATATGAAGTAAATACGTAACATTTCAAACTTTTTGAAATAAAATTATTGTTACTAATTTTTGAAAGAACATCTTTGAAAATATTTTGCAGTCTTTACATTTTTCCATCTGTTTTTTAAGTTTGCACTACTAGCAAAATTAGAAATATATTTGTAGTAAAAAGTATATATTAGTTGATTATTTTATTCGCCTCATTGAAATTAGTCATTGCAGATATTACGTTTGTAGATAAGAATTATTTATCTTCCTGTCCATTTGAAATATCACTAAGCCTTTTACATATAACTATAGTGTCCATATGACATGCTATACTACTGAATGCAATGCTACAAATACCAACCAAAATGTGCAGTTGTCACTTTGCTCTCGCAGATAGGAAAGGTAGATGAAAGTAACAGAAAGAGAGATAAAAGTGATATAGATACTTTTTTTTTTTTAAAGAGATGAATGGGGGAACAATAGATTTGCAGTGAGAAACAGAGTAGGAGTAATTGGAGGAGGGGAGTCATGCGATAGAAGTCGACGACAACGATACCAAAGAACCGTGGCTGAAGGTACTAGTGGAACTTTTCAAAAGATCAACGGTTTTGAAACTAAAACCACCCTTTTGAGCAAAACTAAACGGTTGTCAACGTAAAGCAAATATTTTTTGCCCGCGTATGTGAAAGTCACCCTATGCCATACTGGTTGCAAAGGATAGTAGAAGAGGGACGATTTTTCTTCTTAAATTTCCTCGTATATTTAATAATTATATTCAATTCTCACGTATTCACGTACAAATTAGTATCATAGTGTGGTCAATAAATGCTAGTAATACATTGGAGGATATTATTTCTCATACGATTCTGGAATATAAATTTAAAACACAATATTTAATTCGCATAATTTGAAAGAAATATATTGTTTTTTATTTTAAAATGCCTTATTTGATTTGATAAATGAAGCAAAGGTAATAATAATAGTAATAATCAAGAATCGACTACAAATAGAGAAATGAAAGAAAAGAGTTGTATGTATGTGGGAATTAATTTAAAAATACATTCGCGTATATCAATTCTTTTTAGATACTTGATTTCTGCATATGAATTTAAAATATTATGGCCTCGAAGAAAGCAGGACGAGTTTGAATTACGATGTTGGAATTCAATTAAATCTAAACTTTATTTTCTTCTTCGTCGGTCTTTTCATTATATTTTGATTGCTTTGGTATTTGAAAATATTCTCTAATATAATCCACTTACATTATAATTTACAACTACATTCGAAGTGATTACTCAATATTAAAATTAATTATTTATAAATAAAGGAGTTCAAAATGAAAAATTTTATGATTTATAAATGTCAGATGAGATTCAAATTCCAAAGTGCTGACATTTCTCAATTCCATTTATTGCGCTACGTACAACATAATGAAATATTTATTTTCATTTAAAGCAATAAGTTATTAAGATATTAATATTCCGAATGATTGAATTATTACATTTATTACTTATTTATTACTTAATTATGTTTATAATACGTAGAATGCATTATACTTATATAATAAATAAACGAGTGAATAATATGTGAATAAATATCTTTTTTGTACTTTGTTTTTTCATTTAAAAAGAATAAATTAAATAATATGTAAACTTTTGTGATTAAGTTATTTTAAAGAAAAACTTTCAGTTTCTACTTGAAAGAAAATTATAATTATAATTTTTTTGAAATAACAAAACATTTCATTAAAAAGTCTTTGCTTTTATTATGATTCTTTAATGTAACTAATATTTTTTATTAGATATTAATTATTTTGATTTTATTATAAACGAGAAAAAAAAAATTTCAAAGTATAAATAAAAATTAAAAGGTACAGATAGATTTTTTTAAAAAGAAGAATTAAAGATTTTTCGTTATATTTATTTTCACAAATTTACTTTTCTTTTTAGCAGATTTTTTTTAACTATATTATTATTTGAAATACTGACTGTTATTAGAATATACTGTTAATTATTAAACTTTGTACTTATTAAAATAGTAAATGATATGATCATCTATTAACTATTAAAAAGTAAATTTATGTCAATACTGACGAAATTATTTCGGAAATAATTAGAAAATTGATGAAAAAAGTATTTACATTCTAAATATATTTTAATTATACTGAATAAAAACTAATAAGTAAATGATCATAAATGCCATACAGTGAAAGACTTTGGTAAGAAAAAAATAGAATTCGAGAAGAGTATGATATGTTTTATGCAGATTTTCTTGATAAAATTGATAGCTTGTATTAATCAGTATAGAGTTTGTACAAATTTTCAAACTCAGTTATCCTCGTGTTTTCTTTACGGCATTTCAACTTCCATTAAATTGTACGAGATGACTGATCAAGTAATTTCAACTATATGTAGCATATAATAGTTTTACATTTATTTACACACAATTAAGGTACACATTTTCAAAATATTGCTAAATACTTGTTTTAATTAGAGTAAATGAAATATCCATTTAAATGTGTATCAGTCGATATATAAAATTTGCGCAAGTACTTTCACGTGGCTCTCTCACTTTCCATTTCTATCTTTTTTCATATTTTACATAAAAATGAAAAAATCCAATAATCTTGTATTGTAGCAAATATTTTTTTAAATTAACATGCCAATTATACATACATATATATATGTGTGTAGAAAGTAAATTTAGTATTATAGTATTTATTTCGTCACATATTTAAATGTCTCTTAGGGCCATATATCTGTCAGGGGTCATTAAGCGTACTCACTTTCACATGTATTAGCATATAATAATCATACACCATTTATATGCATTAAAAGACGAAGAAAAAAAAAATGTATACTTATGACGAAATTAACATTTTTCGTGTACAGCGAGCAAATGTTAGTATAATAGATGCATGAATTCAAACAATTTTTATCTTTTACAATTATTTATTGAAATATGTAAGAAAAATGTAGATTATCTGACAATGGCTAGGTGAATTTATTAAATTTTTATTTTACATTTAAATTTAACTTTACGAATTCTTTATCAAGAGAAACTGCAAAATACTTTGGCCACAAATATAGAAAATTCGTTATAGTTAATTTTCCTTTTCACTGTTTGTTTTATGCTCTTTTGTGGTACATATTCGCTGCCGGGGACAATCGAATAAATAATGAAACCTTATTTTATTATATAATCTTAAAAGGGAACCTATGAAAAGGTTCTGCGTAGTCTTTTTACAAAATTGATAATAGAGAAACGGAATGTAGGATGAAAAAAGTAGCTAATTATAATGTGTTAGACAATGCAAGATTATAAATTTTTAATTAATGTAAGATTCCATTCTTATACATTTTTTTTTGTTGCCATTTTTATTTAATCGTGACTATTATTTCTTTGAAAATAAAATTTTCAAAAATTATAAAGTCAGATAAAAAAGTTCCTTAAGTATAACGATGGAAGCATAATTGCAAGAAAATTGTTCATGGAACTAATTGGATAAAATCGATTATGGCGAGGCATAATGTAAGCATGATACATATAAACTTATAATTATATCATTTTACTTTTTTTTTGTTGTTGTTGTTAACGAATTATATTTTGCCGATAAAAAAAATTTATTAATTAAAATGCGCGTTGATAAATGGTAAAAGTATCGTATAAATTCTTTGTGAAAAAGATAAGAAATTTATAATAAAGTTTCGAAGAAATTTATTTATCTTGTGTTTTTTATCATAAAATTGCTCGACTGTAAAATTATTTATTTTGTCGTTACTTAATATTAAATAAGCAACATCGACAAAATCTTAATTATTTCACGTTATAAAAAAAAGTGCTAAACTCTAATAACGTGATTTTAAGCAAATGATTAGAATTATTCGTATTCTATCTCTTCTCTAATAACATGTTGTTAATATGAAAAATTATTTGGAGTAAATTACATTAAATTGTTTATTAGTGAATATATATGAATATAATTATTATCGAAAGGTTAAAAATCTATTCACTAATAAACAATACGAAGTAAAATATTAAAAACTAATTATTCTATAAAATAACAGCGATAAAAAAATACACGAATAAAGGATTTTAAAAGTTTATATTTTTTCCAAGTTCTCGTGATATCTTGACTTCTCCTTATGTTATGAACGTTTCATTAGAACACGAATTACTGAGAATTGTATTAAGCCTAAATTAAACTACATTGTTTTATGAACATAAAACGATCATTCGCTATTGATAAAAGTTTGTACATTCTAGTTTCGACTTATTCTACTTGCAATATTAATAATTTTATTCATCAAGACACGACGGCATTGAATTACAATTTTGTAATATTTAATTGCAATTATAATGCAGTAAGTAAACTTATAACGATCGTATTTATAAAATGAAGATTTGTTAATGTTAAATTAGCTAGAGATATTTGGATAAAAGAATTTAGATAAAAGACTGTTTAAAAAAAAACTTAAAGTAAAACGAGAATCATAGAAATGATAGATAAAAGAATACTTTATGTAAAATTATAAAGTACACATATACGAATAAAACTTTGAGGAAAGTCGATCAGTAGTGAAAGAATAGAATGATAAAATAAAAGATATCGATGTTTGCAGAAAATACTTTAATTCTCCTTCATCTAAATATCGTTTCTAAATATTTAATATTTATCGAAAATTCATCCAATTATTTAACACGTTTCCACTAAGTGCAATGAATACTTATTTTCGTTATATAATTTTATTGATGAATTATAATTATAATTTTATATTATTGATGAATAAATGTAAAGATGTTTTTACAGTTGCGGATACGAAATGTATTCCAAGGATGCAATATAAAGATTGACAAAAGCATATTTGTTATTGATATACATATATATATATATATATGTGTGTGTGTGAAAATCATTAAATTATGCTAAAAAATAGTGGGCAGCCAACATGCAACAAGCTCATTTACGAAAAAATTGTCAGCCTGGTTCGTCTCTCGTTCCTCCTCCTCACTTCTCCCGCTCTCATCCCCTCTCATCCTTTTTTGATTTTATGTTAACTGTGGCTGCTAAGCCAACGCAGTAATCATTAATTCCCCAAGTAATTATCAAATGATTTAAGGACTGAATCACAACCGAGCCCATTTGTAGAACGACTAAACTAAAACGAATTACTATTATACCTTATCCACACACTAACCTCGGAAGGTTGGTTAACTCTGGGACAGGGAGAGGGTCGGCGTGGGAGTGAGGCTCAAATATTGAAAAAAGCCAAAGAGAGAGGGAGAGACAAAGTGGGAGAGAAGACGAAGAGAAATGCCAAGAATGAACGAGACCAGAAATTTAGTTCTGGTTTTGGAGCACCCGGTACTTGCAGGGGATGAATTATCGACTATGAAACTGTCGTTACAAAAACCTCCATATAGATGTTAAAATCGTAGAGATGAGTGTTTCTCATGCACATTCGAGACTGAGAAGCTTTCCCGAGTTGCCATTGAGCTGGCTGGAGTCGAGCTCGAGGGTCGCCAGAATTGTTTTAAATATTACATGTCGCTAAAGTATTATATAAATTGGCGAATTATATAAAAGATTGGCAGCAATGAGTTCATTGATTAGATTTTATTTATCGTAAGAGTGTTCAACTGGAGTGCCGCTAATTTTTATTCCCAAAAATTTTAATCCAAAAGCTCAATGTGCATTTGTTGATGATAATGAGGGCAGTGAATGAAATATCGAGATGAATAAATTTAAACTTTTCAATGCATTTTCTTAAATTTGCATAATATAAACACGGCGTATCTTACGTTGACGAAACTTTGATTTCATATAGCATTAATTGCACATTTACGTGCGTATTTACAATGAGGAAATGTTGTTAAACTGTTTCCTTAATAACTAACAATATTGTCTAAATAACTTGTGATTTTTTATTTCATTAAAATGGAACACCAATCACATAAACAGTACACTGATGAATATTAAAAATATAAATTATTTTTAGTTATAATGTAACGCAACGATTAAATACTATTATAAACAAATCCCTAAAAAACACGTAGAAAATATGTATTCAAGAAATTATTTATTTATGCTGTCGTAATGGATACACAGAATATATTTGCTCTTATCACTATGTAGTCACAAATTAAGTCAAATAGCTTTAGAGTTTGCCCATATAATATGCATAGATATTTTTACTAAACTCTCGATGGCATTTCTTTTGACATAAATTAACTGAAAGTAGATTGTTTGAGTGAATGTGTATGTAAATATTTATTCGAACTAAGTGAATAAATATATTCAGTACAAAAATGCTTGGATCTATGTAATATCGATTACACAAAGGATTTTTTACGCCGATAGAGCACGTTCATATGTACGAAGGTTAACTTATTAATCCTCATGATATTTATTATTAATGAGCTCATTTTCCGTCAATTTCTTTAAATGACAAAAATAATTACATATACACATTTTATATTAACATTAATAATAGCCATTTGTCGTATAAGTCGTATACAAATATTCTGTTAACCGTAATCGTCATAAGCTATTATTAACTTAAGTTTATGTATTACATTTCTACTTAAGAAAATTTCATATGAGCTCAAGTTATGTTGTGAGTGAGTCTTGGTTTTTGTGTGATATTATTTTTCATTAGCTTAATAATTGAATAAAGAAGATCCTGTAATTTAGAAATTCAGTTATATAACACAATAATGTATAATAACAATACCAATCAATATTGTTGAAAAATATTTACGACGAATTTTATATTCTCTTTTACATTTTGTTAAATATATATATATGTGTATATAATTGAAATTGAAATTTTAAGTATTATATGGTAATTTATAATTTTTAATATTCCTCAATCTATTGCGTAAAATTTTATCATCAGCCAATGATAAAATATGCAATAAATGTAGATTATTTCTCGATTAGCACTTTCATATTTGACAAGAAACGCGTGGATTTGTGTAATTGTATGTATTGCTCTAAATCTTTTAGAATGCACATTAATGCATCGAAGCCATTAATTCTACGTTATCAAATTTGCCATCAATTAGTAGATAAGAATGAAAGAAAGCAAGTGTGAAATATACATATAAGCTAAATACAAGATAAATTAGAAGATAAGGGAAGTGAATTGAAAAAGTAAAGGAATGATAAAGAAAAGGAAAAAAATGCTAATATTCTCATATGAAAAGTTAGCATATTAAATTTCATTTAACTATGAATAATATTTTCAAGTAGATAATACTTTTTATTATATTCGTAAATAAATAAAAAATATTCGTAAAGATATTTTTCAATTTATACCAATTTACATTATGTATGTATAGTTCTGTAAAAGAATTTGATAATTTAAAATAAACTTGATTTCAATGTATCTACGTTGTTAAAAGTTGCAATATAAATAACTACTCGTTAAATCGTAAATCTGAAATCAAAAGAAATTACACATTAAATTGTACACATAAATTAAAAAATTCAGTATACACTTATTTAAGAAAATATTTATGAAACAATAAGAGTAACATTTCATTAATATTGCTTAGGTTATCATAACTTATAGAATCATCAAAGTTACTCAAGCATTGTCAAATCTTTTTAAATACGTAGCTTAAACATACAGTACACGCTTGAAAAATACATTTATAAACACAATACTAAAGAAGATTGATGAATAATTAAAAATTTATATTTAGTATGAAATTTAACGTGAATACTTGATTCCTCGATATTGGCCGAATAAATGAATATAAATAGAGGCGACGTGAATAAAATCATTTTTTAAATATGTTTTGCGTAAGAAATTAATTTTGCCATTGATTTCCATTAAATTATTGACTACTTTTAAGAAGATTAAATTTCTTTTTAAAACCATTGCTTTCTCAAATATCTGTACCCGTGTAATGTTGCTTAAATCTTGCGCTCTTCGCCCTCCATTATTTCAATAAAATACGTTTGTGAAGAACTGGCTTTAAAATTCTACAGGACTGTAATTGTATTTGCTAATTGAGTTATGTAACGGCGTGTAAGAAGGATAAAAGCTTGATGTATCGTTAAGTTTGGTCATTAGATCAATGATATATTTGCCTTCACGGTAGAACAAGCTGCCATACACTCAAACAAAAGGAAAAGGAGAGAAAGAAGTGTATTCGAGGGATGGTCTTCGAAAGCTCTTCTTTTTGAATTCTTCGATACTTTAAGAGGATTAGCTGGGAGTTTCTTCGCTCCCTTGGGCTTTGTTAATGAGCAAAATGTAGATTTCCCTTGTAGCTTCCGACTAAGTGTAAGATCATTAGTACGTGACACGCCCTCGAAAATCGAGCCGACAGTTTCCAATAGATACGAGAATCTCAGATAAAAACGGCGAAAATGCTTTAATTTTCCCTTAACTATATTTTAGCAGGGAGATGTAAGAGTGATGTTTACACTCCAATTATTGTACAGCACTTTTCTGCCTATTATTACGTGATTTTATACGTGTACGGACGAGTAAACTCACTTGCTGGAAGTGTGAAAATTGGTGTTGGCAAGAGCCTTCTTTTTTTTTTTTTCCCCATGCAAAGAGATTTTTAACTTATCGGACCTGCAGTTATTTTGGCATTTTTTTCTTCTATTCAAACCCAGATGCCTACTATACTGGAGAAAAGTCTTTCGTAGCTGTGCTTATAAATAAAGAAAGAAAAAAAAACAAAAACAAAACTCAAATATTAATATAAACTTGAGAAACTTGAGGCAGATGTAATTTTACGCGTACAGGAATTATTTCCCATATTCATGCTTTATATGAGAATTTTATGTTGTACCTCTGTTTGAAAAATAATGTATTGTTGTGTCACATATAATGCTTCACTTATTCCATTACACATCACAATATTTTATTATAAAGGTATAAACAGTAAAGATATTGAACAATACTAAAAGTTCAATACCGTGTAAAGAAATTTTTTATTCACATTTCTATAATAAAAAGATAAGGCACGTTAAAATTTATTTGAAATTGAAATACGTATGATAGCCTCTGCATATTTAGTTTAATAAAAATATATTTAGAGGAGATATCCGAGCGTTTTTGTTGTAGTCAACTGACGCATGAGACTTTGCTTTTGTAAAGTCATAACTAAATTATGTTGTAGAATTGAAACTTTTTTTTTCTCATGAAAACCACGCATTTATAGCGTGTAATGTTCATCTTAATATTCTACCATTGTCGAGCAGTTATTCGAATTTTGGATAATAATTCGGTTGGATGGTAAGTGTGTAGTCATAGCTTAATTTCTCTGCAAAAATATTTAAATATCGAAATTGAATCAGTGACGGGTTCATGAGTGTGGTCCATTAATATTTTATTCAGCTTTCCGCTACACGTTATGAAAATATTATAATTTACATTCTGCTAATAGGATCTTGCTTAACAAAATTTCAAATTCGAGCGTAATCCATATCCAGCATATTCGCATTGCATATTTCGTTTAATAAACTGAAATTAAAATTAACGAAAGGCTAATTATTTCCATGTCAATGTGAAAGATTACTGCGAAAAACACTGCGAATGCCGTAAAAAATTCAGAGCACGCATAATGATTAAAATATTTTAAAATTTTTCCCAAGTAAATTGGCAATAAACTGCGCTGCATAATGCACGACAAAATGTCGAAAAGTGCGTTTTTGGGCGAGGAAGTGTGGCGGTTGGGGTGGGGGGTTGGGGGTTGGAGGTGGGATTGGGGGTAGGGGGTTAGGAGGGTAGGGGAAACAGAAACGTGTAAGGAACGGGACACAGGAAGGTTTAGGGCTCGTGAATGAGTCGTTATCCGTTAATTGTAACGGCGAACGGAAGAGCAATGTAGTCACGCAGTTTCCGGGCGACCAAAGCCTTGTCGTGGCAACAACAAACTTTCTGTAAAGCGCCCCTGCTGGGCGTTGAATGAAATTTAAAGTAAATAATGCAAGTTTAAATGTCCGCCCAGTTTGCATATTATTAGTCTAAAACTCTCCGCTATCTCCCCGCTTCCTTATCTCTTTATCTCGTTACGCGATACCTGATAGCGCCATGTCAATTCCTGTTCTTTTTCATTGGTTCTTTTTTTCTTTTTTTCTATCTTTTATTTATATGATTGGGTATTAAAAGCTTCGTCTCCATCATTGGTACTCGATCATTGGGGAGATATTGATTAGATGGATGTTATTGAGCGATGTGCGATTTATTTGAGGATCAGCTCGATTACGATTTTATAATAAAATTAAGGGCCAAGGTTTTATAGAGGGAAATAAATACGAATCACTAGCATAATTATAAGAATACAAATTAACTGGAGAATTCTACAGATAATGACAGATGAATATTCAATCATTAGAGTCGCTATATTAATAGTTAAATAGTTAAATCCAATTGATGTTTATCATTGGATTATAATATCCATTATGAAATTGTTTTAAAAAGCTTGAAAAAATGAAAAAGATTCATTCTCTTATTGAAAATTATATAAAAACACCCAGTAAAAGTCATATATTCATAAAAAATGTCATTTATTAATTAAGAAACAAACTTATATTCATTTACACATATTCAAATTATTCTTTTTCGTAAAAAGTCTTTTATGTAAAAAGTCAAACTATTGAACTATGTAAAATGTAAAGCTCATTAATATATTTATTACCAAATACAAATGTGACTTTATAAAAATATTACAAAACTTTAAAATAATTTCCACTTGTATATTATTACGTTTATTTCGCAACATTAAAAACGTTCTGCTATCAATAATTTATTTTACTTTATTCAATATTTATTGCAAACCGTGAACGTTTATATTTTGTTTTGCACACGAATTCATGTCAATTGAAACAATATTTGACAAATTACAGAAATAAAATTTAATGTATAAATATATATATATATATACATACGTCTGTTTTAGATATTTAAATAAAAAAACTCAATATTATCAGCAAATGCATATACATTAGAAAAGATTCAGATTACAGCCAAAAAAAAATTGTAACATTTGTTACACGTCAAACAAATGTTCTATTTTTGAAAGGTTGTGAGTATCAAGTTTAATCTTTCATTCAAATTCTGGAACAACATTGTCTTATATACACGTAAGCAAACAGTATTATATATTGCATTACATAAAGTATTACAAAAGCAAAATAATCATAAATTATGATTAATCTGAAAATTTGTTGTAAAGCTTTATACAAGATGAAATTTATAATTTGCGTGATTATGGGAATTTTAGGTATTGGTACGAGAGCCACACATTATTGAGAACGAAGAAAGCTCTATCTAGATAAATAATATTCAAGAAAATTTCATGTACTCGTTATTTAATTTTAAAACAATAATGGTAATGATGTTACGACGTTACGTATAAAAATCCTACAACTAGCAGGAAACATAGAAGAGTAATGATTAATGATTAATGATGAAATTTTATAATAGCTGTATCGTAACTTTACTAAGTAATTTTACAAAGAATGAAGGAGAAGAGGAAGAGATAAGAAAGGAGGGGATTATGGGAAAAGGATTCAGCAAGTATACTTCAATTAATATATTGGATTTGCATATTAAACTAAATTTACTAGAAATATAATATTGATGTTTGATATTTAATGTTTACATTTATCATTTTGTCAAGTAGAGTAGTTACTCACTTTCATTTTCTCTTCAAGAAATTATTCTTTCGCGATATTTCTATTTCAAAATAAGAATATCACAGCATTTTATAAACTTTACGTTTAGGATATGACAGAGAGAGAGGGAGAGAGAAGAAATATTGGAAAAGTATAATGGAAAAGCAATAGAATTCGACACGACTTAATGTAATTAAATGAAAATATACACGGAGAATGATAAATACGGATAAAATGCAAACAATTACACGAAAAAATAATTTATATAAATTTATTGTTAAATCGAGGCCAGAATAGAGGATAAAGGGAGTTAATGATGATAATACCGTAAGCAACAAATAAATTACAGTAGAGATATATATGATTCTCAAAATGGAAAACACTACTCCTCCATGAATATTATGTTTTATTAATACGAGCAGATACTCGCAAACAATTAATTGCCAATAACAACCTAGTGCAACCTTACACTTGGTGCATTGAAACAGTCAAAATATCCCAAGAAAATCTCAATAATATGATTGTAATGGGAGTGGGGCTGTAAGGTTAAGTCACAAAGACCTCGGGGGTTATTAATAGGAGAAAAGGAGGGAGCATTAGGAGGGAGGAGCGGGCAATAGACGCAACTAAGGTTATTACGCCAACTCGAACATCACCACTGGAATTTATACAAATGCATTTACAAGAATGGATGCTCGGCGGTTGAGTGGTTACATATGTGGGATAGTGAGAAAGGCGCATAAGGCTCGTGTGGAGGGAGTGGAGGAGCGAGATAGGAGCACTCGGGGGCTCAGCACTCGCAAGTGAAAACGGTAAGGGAGACGAGGAGCTACTTATGCTTTCCGGTATTTGAGGACGACAGGAGTAACAGGAGAGCCACAAATATCTATTCAATGCAATATGTAAATAATCGATGTGTAACCACTCGAAAGTCAGGAAATGTTCGTAGGACAGCGGCATTGATCGGTTAGAGTAGGATTGCCGTGAATTTGAAATTGATTGCACGAGTGGGCGGGGGAGGGGGAGGAGGGGAAGTAATTTTTATCGTTATTAAACGTCCTGCTGGATTTTCCATTTGTGCGCCTAATGGATAGTTCGTCGCTTTTAATGTCCTCTTAATATCCAACCGCTCGAGCACACTTTATTTGTGCCTATTAGCAAATATCTATTCAATTATCTACTGAAATAACATTATTCGAGACGTCAATTATTAGATTGAAGTGACGCTTACTGAATTTGACAGCACTGCAGTATTGCCCTGACCTGACGGAACTGCAGAGATTCTCACTCGGATACATCAAGTGCAACAATGTTGGCTGCCTCTGTGCTTTCTTGTGCAAATATAATTTTGTCAAATGGAAGGAAAATGCGTTATTTAATTCTGCTGCGACATTATATCGTTCGTCTAGCTATTGCAGACTTTCGAAGGAGACCTAAGAAATGTGGCAGTAGTGAGTAACTGGATGGTACATTAAATAAATATATAAAAACCTATTGAAATACCTATTGAAACGGCGGAATGGCTTAATAATAATTAGCTTCTCATTGGCATTGAGTGAGTTATTTTTACATTAATTTTGATTATAGTGCTCTTTCACATTATAGATTTTTTGAATGAATATTACAATTCCGTTCAATAGTACAATGAGCTGTAAGCGAGAGTTAAATTGCTTTTTAATTTTGTATATGTTGTTTAATAAGTTGATTTGTACTGTATATTTATAAGACATTTCTTATTGTATGTCGACGTATTTGAACATAAAGTTATATTGATGTAACCTTAAGCACATGATAAATGGAAGGAGTTATTGCAAAAAATACAAATGCAAAATTTCCTCGGTTAAGATATGTGGCATCACAGATATTACTTCTTACATATTCTCAACTGGAATGATGTCTTTGTTAGATTTTCTTCAAAATTTCAAAACAAAAAGACAGTCGGGCTATTGATTGGCTTCCAATCCTCCTCTTCCTCTACATTAGTCCGTCCAGCTTAGTTTATGGAAGGTACATAAAGGAAATCTGTCTTGCTTTTTCGGTTTACATTCTGTATACGGATCTACTGTATAGTCAGTTACACCCACATACACGCGTGCATACGTATATATATACACACATATAATATACACTAGCGTATGTGACTGTTACGTGTGTAATGTATGAGCATAATGGGAAACGTATAACGTACGAAGTAAGTTATATCTTTTATGACTTGCTTCTTAATCATATTCCGAATAAGATAATATTTGATTTGTTTTTGGTCCAATATATTTATTCTTATGGGAATGATAATAAAATGGGATGGAATTTTAGAGTTGTGTGGTAGCTTACATTTTCAAATTACATTAGGAGTCTGTTAGAGTCTGTTCAGATGCTAAATTAGTAAAGCCTAATTCATTTCGTATTCGAAGCTTAAATATTGTCTGGTAAATCAGATAGTAACGTAAATAGCTATTAAGTATACAGAGCAATGCGTTACAAGCAGTGCAAATATTACAAGCTCAAAAATCTTGTAATTCTTCAATCAATACGAGATGAAAATATTTGATAGATTGAAAATCAGGGGAAAATAATTTACGAAAAAAGCGGTGGCTAGACTACAAGAGTATTATTACAACAAAAATTGGTACTCTAAAGCTCCTTGTACCCTAAAGTGTGTGAGGTGAATAGTAAGAACACACAGTCGTATATACAACACAAATGCACACGCACGCATTATATTTTGAAATTTAATGTAAATAGTTTAATGTAAAATAATATAAATTATATTTATACATCCATCGATTTTTCATCTAAATTAATTTATTACTATTATGCTCGAAACATATCAACAAGTTTTTATAATTAATTTATCTCTAATGAATTGTATATTAAAAAGAAAAAAAAATAATAATACTTTGCTATTTAAGCTGCAATAGTAATTAAACCAGATTATGATTATATTAATTAAATTTGAATTGTTATAGTTTTAAAATGTCGAAAAAAAATCTCATGTTACGCGTATAAAAATTAATTAATTGCGTTAAAAGCGTTGAGCAGAATATATATATATATGTATATACGTAACAATCATCAAGTTGAAATTTATACACAAACAATGTAAAAACCGAGCTAAATAGCAAATATCGTTGAATTGTCAGCGCACCACTTAAATCGATTTAAATCAAGTTTTTGTTACATTAATTAAACACATTGGACTAATTGTAAGCACTTGAACTGCACTATTGGCCTAAGTGATGATTTGAGTTAAAGTGGTAGTAGCGTAACTCTCAATATGTTAAGTGCAATTGAAGGATTTATGACTGGTCCCCGACAAGCAACAGGCCCTTCTTTGCGGGGATAAGCTGAAATCGAAATGAGAAGGATGCAGTGGCTTTAACATTGCAGAAGGTTAGTCCTAAATTGAGTAAACTGTGCCAAGAAATTTGCATGCAAAGTAAGCTGATCATTAAATATAAACTTACTTGTTACTTACTTATAAACACTCACTTGTGACGCGAATTGTGTATAATTTTTTTTAAATATATGCGCGCGCCTTTGTACCTGAATAGATATAACTGTTGAATCTACTCCGTTGGATGTGACTAAACTGTTGAGAACACCATGTTACAAATGTAAGATTCAATATATAACAGAATGCAGAGAGAGAGAGAGAGAGAGAGAGAGAGAGAGGCAAGGGAGCAAGGAAGGAGGAGATGTATCTAGTTTTCCTACCCATGTTAATAATAAATATTCACAATTACATTGTTTGCAACATTGAAAAATGCTAATAAAAAAAAAAAACCAATTAATGTCGAATAATAAATTTAGATTTACATCTTTTTGGGAAAGTCGCAGCGAGATAAACTTGCGCGAGTTCAACATTATCACTATTTTCAGAAACTGATATTAATACTATTTCTTTGGCTGTTAATGTTAAAAGTTTGCGAGAGAATTATACCGAACGAGAATACTTTTGAGTTTATATAAAATTTCATATGCATAGAGCATTTTCGAGGCATAAATTATCCTAAAAAAAAACTTAAAAATAGTAACTACCATTATATCTGTTACTATATCAATTTGAAGCAACATGATACTTTTCCCTCTTATCATAAGATTCAGTCCAACAAGTATATTACAACAGCTTATGGGACTTTTGTTTCCCGCTTGTCCCACTCCGCTGCTGTTGTTCATTCATTCTTATTTATATTAACTCGGTCCTTCTCACTCTACGGCCACGCGCTACATGAAACGCATCTCCTTGGTTACGAGTGCAAGAATCTCTTACCGCAGCCGAAAACTTTAGCCCAGTCCATCTTTTCCTGCCCCCTCACTGCTTACTCCCAACACACTATGTTCTCCATCTCACTCTTTATATCCAACTTTTACTTGCAAGGCATATCGTGCTTATTCAGTTTGCCTTTTTTTCTCGCCAACATTTTATATTTCTTAAGCTACAGAAGCCGTACATATATATATATATGTAGACGTTCGTTTGTCTCGGCTGTGTGTTCTCGAGTGCGTGTAGATGTGCGTATTGTATAAAAATATTTAAATAAATAAGCATTCAAAGTTTTAGTATTTATTTTTCATTCTTTCACAGATTTCACATTAACATATTATAATACATCAAATGCTAGCTCAACAGAAGCTGTAAAAAGATAAACTATTTAACGCTCTAAATGGAGTAAACATTAATTTAATTTGGTGTTTATATATTCAGATATCTTAGTGATTCGCAGTATTTAGTAATTACTCAAGTTTTTCATATCAAATATAAATATTCCCCAACCCGAAATACAATTTAAATTATACACGTATATATTATTGTTTACTAGAGCCACATTTGCACACAATTGAACATGTATGCGAATGTTTTATTTAATTTACCATGTGTTGGTAAATGTATTGTAAAATAAACAGAAACATTGCTTGAAAATTGAAGAAACGACAAAAGTAAAGTGACGATATTACTATATGTCTAATCAAACACATAAAATGAAATTATAAACTATAAATATATGTGTGTATATATAGAAAGAATTGCTAAATTATAAACCTAATTTAATAAGAATTATTTATAGCTCAATTAAATGTATTTGTTTTATGCCGTGTTGAAGCTTTAAATTTTAATAAATCATAGAGCTTTCGTGTTAATCTATTTACTCGGATGCCTGTGGGTGAATTTAGTCAAGTTTTGCTCTTTTTACTTATCGTTGATTTTTATCTCGTTCTCTTTTTAACCAATAAGAGCACCGTATCGCTCAATCTATTGTTGAATTTAGATTAATTAGAGATACATAATCCTATGCGCGCGAAGTGCAATTGATTTTTAACATACGAGATGGAAAAATGCTGCGTGATATCTGAATCTACGGATCTCGGATACATTGGATCGCAGCTTCCTCTTTATCCTGCATATTTTTTACCAACAATAAACTCATAATAGTACCTCTAATAGTTATATCCGCTATATTGAATTTCTATGTGTCCATTGGTATTGCTCGGCGGAATTCTGAGGCAGAGACTAGTGTCCAGTGTAATTTCCTGTCCAATATTTCGATTGTTGCTCAGTCCAGTTTTATCTCCAAATGTCGTAAAATTCTATAATCATTCATCCTTTCTCAGCCTTTCGTCAATAAGTAGCTTACTATGTAGTAAATCAAACTCTCGAAAAATCTAAATAAAAACCAACTGCTCGTCCGCATAGACTGCATAATACAACATGGACTCTCACTGCTTCGATAAAATTCATAAAAGAAAGTGTTGTGCGAGAAAAGCGCTTTTCGTAAATAAACCATAAATTACCTCGCCCACACTATTTTAATGGCTTTTAAATTTAGATTTGATGGTTTTGCTTTCTTAATATATGGATGCCTCTACCACTAAGACTACCCATTATTTCGGATACGTTCATTAGAAATTAGAACAACTGTTTGTGCAGATCCGGTTCTTCTGCGTCCTTGGCCCCAATAAAATGGCCTATCGGCCATCATTTTGGTCGATCTCGAGTTTTTTTCTAGAATACAGGACGGTCAGTTCCATCTGAATTCCCATCAATATATTATCCACTTGCCTCCCGATCTGGGATTCGTATCAATTTTATAAAGCCTCCAAGCTTATCTCTGCCATTATTTGTACGATCGCTAGATACGCACTATAAATTAATTTTATTCGTCAAACATTTTTTTCCATCTTTGAGTGCTCATTCGGTTTTTGCGCTAAACTTTGGTCTCGTCTCGAGTCTATACTTTTCCAATCGTAATGTGATACTTTGAATGATAGGACTGATTTTATGAACATACGCGACGACAATTATTGAATGATACAAGTAGTTGAGAAATGGGAAGGAAGAGAGAATAATTGGTGGAGTTTATGTAATTAGTTTATGTTTAGTTCCTCATGGTTATAAAAACATATACGCGATTCTGGAAAATTATGAAAAATAAATTTGTACGCACTTTAAGGGGGAGTTTAGAGATTTTAAGTGTACCATAAATAATATTGAGCATCTCGGGTTTTCTCGTTAGTTCCAACTGTATTTCTTTCCCTCCAAGAGACGCGTATTCAGATGGCGAGAGAGACTGTGAGATTTCAAATCCGACATGTCTCATTTCAACATTGAGTCCTAGCCACAAAGCTTCCCCTTCTTTATATCACCTCACCTGGAAACAAGTAACTAGGCACATTTTCTTATCTATTATGTTGGCGGTGACGCAGTGTGCATGTCAAGAATCTTTTTCTTTTCCGGTGCCTGGAAAAGGTAGGGATGTTTTCGTGGAAGGGAATAACGTCACGACCAATGTAACAGATTGATGGAACAAGCCACTAACTGAATTAACGAAATCAATTTATTATGGCTAGAATAAGACATGGAAAGTCATAATAAGTGCATAATCAAGCATTGCCTATGAAAATAATTTGTCAGAGTAAACAAACTTGGGCTCCACACACGAAATATCAATATAACGAACAATAATAGTAGTCGAGTGAAATCATTAGAAAGAGTCAATTTACTTGAGATTTTTTAAATTGTTTATCTGCATGTTTGCGCGTATGCTTGCCGCCGATGGTATTCGCTTCATAAATCGCGCATCACCGAAACATATATATATTATAATGTCTACTGTATAGGTGTATGCGCGTGCTTTGTGAAGTAGAATTTAAAAAAATCCTTAAATATATCTATTAGTTAGAAGCTAGTTTTCAGTCATCTTTGTAAAGTAGCGTTTCTCTGTTCTTACAACACTTGCTCCCTGCATCTGTAATGATAAGACTTTTCAACGGATAGGGTATGCGAATCACCAATTGGTGCCCGAACATTTAATGGCTTAATAGGCTGGATCGAAGCAGTTGTTCCGTGAGATTGGGAGATGCTGGCTGGGCAGGGCAACTTGTGCGTGAAGCCCATTTATCGGAGCGCCTCTTATCATCGATCGTGTGCAGTACTACGCTTTCTTACCTTCTTCGCCATCTTATCCTTCGGGACGTAGTTCGGAAGCAGTCGATTAGCTTAATATCTATGCAGACAACCTCGAAAGCCACTTAATGCCCATGTGCACGCGAAGCTCGCCTATTCTGCATTTGCTTGCTATTTTATAAGCTCGCAATCCCACGAACAATGCATTGTTTAAAGCATCGGCAATAATGCTATATTACTTTCTCGTTTTATTACTTTTGATAAACCGACCCAACAAAGTGTAATTACGCATGATTTTAGCATTCTTTGCTTTTTGTTTCTTATTCATTCTTTCGTGTGCTTTATATTCCAGTAAATGTTGACTGTGATATTCGATATTGATCAAATGATGAACGTGAACGGGATTTTTGAATGCATGTTTCGTGCATTGCTTTATATTTTCTCAATTAATAAGTCTTATGCGAGAATGCATAATTCAGTGGTTTTGGAAGCCTATGTTTGCATTTGGATGGTAATGAAGAAAAATGAAGGTGTTGGCGCTCGATTGCCACGGCTCGTCACGCGACATTTGTATCCAAATTACCTTCAAAAAAAATTATTTTCCTAATGAAAACTTTATAGCCCTTTGTTTGTCTCTGTCGTCAATTTCTTCCTCTATGTAGATCTTATTGCGCCGAGGCACTAATCGTCCTTAGACACGCTCACATAGCCATAGAAGAATTTACGAAATAATCAAACGAAATTCACCTAGGATACAATTTATCATATACTAATTATTTACAATTTTCTTGATTTTCTATTCTCGTTGTTTTTCATTTTCCCATTTTCTTCTCTCTGCTTCACTTTAAATATCTTCACCAAGGTCACTTCCTTCCTGACTCGTATGTATTATATTGTGCTAATAACAGCTTAATGCCATACTATTTCTCTCTTTACCATAAATATTACTTTTAAATATTATATCGTGCAACGTTAAAATGCTACCCAAAAGATAGCGCAGACTTGATAGAAAACAGTAAAATTCTAAATATTGCTGCAGCAAAGATTTTTTACTCCTATAATATATTGCAAAGAAATGCATAATAGGGGAAAAAAATTATAGGAATTGTTGACGCTGTCGGTGAGATAAAAGTAAGCGATAAAAAATACAGATTCTTCAGTCACAACAGAGATAGAAAAAAGTGTAAAGTATTAGGCAACGATTGATAAGAAAATATTTATCTCTTTAAATAAATTATTCGTTTAGGCTAACAAGATAATAAATATTTTCGAAAATCATTAGAGCAATGACAGCCATGGATTTGGAAGTCTGCATGTATTATAAAATTGATTTTATCACAGGATTTTTTTTTTTATAATAATTATTGAACTAAACATAAATTCAATTACAGATATTATTAAAGGAGCAACTATTTAAGTATTTATCTAGCTGGCGACCATCTATATCTTCAATAGAAAAATTTTATACGCAGGAAATTCAATTAAATACAAATCGAGAGGTAGTAGAAGTATTAATTTATATATTAAATATTATTTATTAAATCCACTATTTAAAGAAATGATACCATCAAGAAAGAGCGCAGCCTTCCAAATCACAAAATTTATTACTTTCACCAACTTTATATAAATTATCGGAATTATTCTCCTATTGTCTTATTTCCTATCCCATTGTTTACCATTATACTGTAAATAATAAAAAAATAAGTTGAAATTTTTAAAAATATTCCTTCAAACTTTTTATATATATATCCATTATACTGCCTTTTTAAAGTAATAAAATTTTATATAGCGATTATACAAATTGTGATTTTATTATAAATTTTAATACTGAGTTAATCTGCTAAAAGTCTTATAAATTAAGATCTTAAAATTACAAGTTTTACATTTTCTATAAACTGGCATTCATATGTTTGAAAAAATATTCTCATTTACATTCTCAAATTCATAACAAATCTAATAATAATAATAATAATAGAGAAAAACATAAAAGTAGATAACTCGATGTATTAGCATTTCTTTAAGCAAATCATATATTCATTAATAATTAAAATTTTCTCAATAATAAAAATAAGTTTTATTCGTAGAACTGTATAATATAAAACTAATGCTAAGAAAATAATTAGTATTTAAGAAAAATTTGCATTAGATTATTTTGATGTAAAAATTAAGTTTCTTAAATAATCAAATATACATGAGAAAATGAATGTATTTTTATTACAAGTAAAAGCTTAAATTTAAGAGTTAAAAATTTGCAACTTAATGTTCTAAAATATATTTATAGTTCAGGAATCATTTCATAAAATAGTTAAAGTATAGATTATATACATATTATATTATTATATTAATTTAAAAATACGCTCCTAGAATTATTTACTAATTTCAAACAATTTAAATACAAAATTGTATTTATTTTCGTTGATGAAATTAATAATTATTGAATATGTTTATTAATTAATACAAAATTTATTCATTATCTCATTACATTAAATATTTAATGTTAGTTGTCGTTTATAATTTTATCAATTCTCTTCATTTCCTTACCACTTAATGCTTTTTCTGTAACTCTATTTCTTTTTCTGCGTGTTTTTAGAATCTTCTTTAACATGTTTATTTAAATAATTTAATTCAACAAATACATTGTGTTAAGATGATCTTGATAATATATAATTAGTATATCATTTGCATATATATAAAAATATCAGTAATTTTATATTTAATATATAATATTATTATTATTATTATTATTATTATTATTGAATGGAAAACTGATTTTCGTAAAAAATGTTTTCTTTGTAATTCGTAGATTTTAAAATTTTTGTTATTTAAAATATACTTATGAAATTATTGAAAATGAAAATAATTATTATTGATAGGTTTACTAATTTCTTCTAATTTAACGGCCATGCATTTTGTACGTAATCGATAAAAATTTATCTTATTATTCAGTATTCATCTTTCGTTTCATTTTATTCTACTTTCATGTGGTTTCGTCTCCCTTATTCCTCTACTGTAATAGTTTGTCTTTTTCTGGGTTTTTCTGGCCACAAAAAGCCGGAAATCTACAGTAAACATTGGCAAGTACTCAAATTTTGAGATGAGCTATATACATATATATACATATATATATATACATATATGTATGTATATATGGCTATCCTTTATGCGAATACACGTATACTGTTGCATGTAGATTAAATCAATTGTACTAATCAAATGGACTGAAAATAAAAGAAAGTAAATCTCGGTGTACTAAAAATCTTAATCTGATGAAAAATTAATCTAATTAAAAAGAAAGGAGTTAAAAGATATTATCATCTTATAATGTTTTGACTGATATTTAAAAAACTTAATATTTGAATTGATCGATTAATTGTCGGTGTATATAATTGCTTTTATTATTTTGAAAGTCATATAGTCTCGTACGAAATAGAATAATAACTGACGATAAATATAAGCGCAATCTTTTTGCTAGACAATCATTTAATGTTGCGTTTAAAAAAAATTAACTGCCTTAACAAATTTTAATACGTGTATCATTTATTCGTACATATGGAAATATGTAAAAATTTTTATGCTAAAGTAGAGCATAGCAAAAACATAAAAAGGCAAGCTTTGTTCTTCCTTTATTTTTAAAGGAAACTAAGTACGTGCATTATTATGTTGTGGCTGCAGTTTAACAAAAACGAGACAATTCACATTTTGCCCAAATACAGTTGGATTATTTTAATTTTGGCGTGTTTGCTCGTACCCAGACACATATTCATACACCCACGGAGGTTAATATAGATTTACGATGTTATTGGAATATTGAGCTACGAGATCTGAGGTGTTACATAATTCAATTGTACAACTTCATAAATATTCTCAGATGTACAATGCAAACTGTCATAAAGACAGTTATATATTATACTGATTACATTTTTTTTTCAAATAGAATATTTCACAATTTTCCGTATACCTTATTAGGATAAAATTCCATGTGATACGAAGAACTATTTTGTTGTTATTTTAGTTTACCGTAAATTTTTACTTTTTAAATGCTTAGCTTAAACGTTTCAAAAATCTTCTGATGGTAGATGGTACGTAGTAGTAGTATTTTCAAAAAATTAGACAACGTTATTTATATATTTAGAAAAATAGACGCAATTGGCGATTATACCTAATTCTCCTTTACTATACTCAATTCACATTTCCAATACTATTTAATTATCTATATTGATAATAATAATTCGTATGCTTTTACAACATATATTGTAACACATATTGTCTGATATTGGTTAATTAGTTCTGTACGTTTATGGTACGTGGAAATTTACGCATTTTTGTGCTCAATTCTATATCTCAACAAGCTGTGAGGCTATTAAAGACTAAATTAGATGTTATTCAGGTAGTTTTTTTTATCGTGCCAGGATATATAGGTCAGTCAGCTGAACAGAGGCTGAAGGATAATAAGCGTAATAATACGTTATATCTAAAAGGGGAAAAAAAAACTGCCACTTTTTTTAGTAGAATGGGGAAGCTACTATATACATGAAAAAAAAAACTGATCAATTGTACATATTTTTCCGGTTTACTTTATCGACTTTCGCCAGCTATAGAAATACTTTAGCCGTTGTCTTAAAGTTATTCCGATTATTCACTTTGTAAACAGAACGAACGAGCATTTTTTACAATTAACGTTCTATATATTATTTCTCTCAAATAATGAAACACGTTTCTTTAACCAATAGTAATTATACATTTGTATTTTAGCGCTATTTAACTATTTAAATTTTATATTTATCGCTTCAAACTTTCATACACTCACATATATTTTACATTACCAGTTGATAGTTTAGATAATGAAAATATTTAGGCATATGCTTATCATTATTATTACACGTACATTTACGATACGTAAAATCATTTTAATAAACGAATTGATAATCGCATTGATTATATATTAAATAAATAACAGAATTCTCTTAGCGAATTTACCATTTAAAAGTCAATACTGTGCTTCTCCTCGTAAATATCATTAAAATCATACATTTGTCGCTGATTATATAAAGTATTTTAAAAACTATCAAATGGTATATATTTTGTATCCAGTTTATCAATTCAGTTCATAAGGATGAAGAGAGAATGGGTGTTACAGAAAAATGTTGAAGATCTCAAAATTTGTATATTAATTATTAAAATATTTATGAAAAATTAGCAAATCAATAATATTATATAACTCATTATTATACATAAATATTTAATTATTTTATAATTAAAGGAATCAAATTTCCAAAAGATATATTTTTACTTCAAATCATTTAAAATAAACGAATAAAATTAAATATTTATTTAGCTGTACATTTCAATTATAATTTTACTTATATATTTTATAGATACTTTATATAAATTATATAAATATAGATATTTTGAAATAAAACTTGCATTACATTGATGTGAAAGCGATGCCCTTCTTTGACATTTGACATCAATATATCAACTTAATGCATGTTCATTATAAAATTATTTTTACATTATTGTTCTCGTCCACGTGATGGGCTTTTTAATATTATCTATTTATCTCAGATAGATGTTCCGGCAGTAAATGAAGTATAGGTTTCTTACAAATTCATTATCAAATTTATTTATTATTAATTCATTTTGGCATATTATTTAGAAGACTTTAGATTTTATTTATATTTATATTTATTTTGTAAACAATCTATTACATTTACATTTTCATAGTTGCAACTGTAAGTGTGCGTTAGAATTATGAATGACTAGTGTATATACTTTAAAATGTGAGGTAGATATTTATTATTATGTTTATTTTATTCACATACATTCGAAGAAAAGAAATAAAATTTATTAAATTAATTTTATTAAAGTTACAATTGTTTGCAAAGTTACGACTGTATGTTCTCTAATTTCTAACGAATATTTAAAGTTTTTATAATTATTCACAGTTATATAAATATATATGTACATGTATATATCTAATGGAAAATAATCGAAGACGAAGAGAGTTACAGAAATACGTATTTTATCAGCAATGATTAATTTTATGTTATTTAGGGTATAAATGAATTTAGATTGATTACAATTCTTACCTTACAGAAACTTTTTAAATTAATTTTCTTTATTAATTTGACATTTGAATAGTCAACTCTCCACAATAAATCATTTTATTTCTTGCTGGTATTGTAAACTAACGAACTTGTATTTTTTCTTCGAGAGCAACATGCACTTTTTATTTATTATCTCAATTTTTTTCTAAACAAATGCTTTTAAAAAATAGTAATTCAATAGACAGAGAATTCCCTAGGTAAGTAAGGCTTGTATTATCACAATCTTGAAATTTTCGGCAATGAAACTAATAACTAAAATAAAATTAGCTTTAAAATCTTTAAAATCTCGTTATAAATATTAAGCTTCTTTATAGTATATATACAAATGTATATAGAAAATGGAGTAATTACTGAGAATTAGAAATAAACTACGATTATTATAATTAAATTATTTCAACAATTCTTCATCTAAATATCCGATTTAGAAAAAGTTTTGTTGAAAACAACGTTTAACCGTCTATTTTCTTGAATCTGAATCTGTAATTTTAAATAATTCAATAAGGGTTCCGTTGTAAGTACATATTTAATGGCTGTAATTTATATTTCAAACGCTATGAATTCAATATTGTCAATGCCGTTGATAAATACCATAATTTTTCCAAGATTTTATTAGAGTTAAAAATTCCAATTTTATATTACTATTGTAATTATATGAGAGATTTTCAATTGAATGTAATTATTAAGGGGTGTAGAAATTCGCATCAATAGTATTATATTTTTAGCTATATTATTATACACAACTTTCGTAATATAATGAAAAGCAATTGTATTGAATATATTATAATTGACGAATTGATATTGCAAGCAAATGATGCATAAGAGAATTTATCAAATAAATGATTTGACATTATGAGCCTCTTTAACGAAGCGACTTAAATATTCTGGCTATAATAATTCTCTCAATAAACCATATACTGTTTATGGTATATAATGTTGAACATAGTCGTGGCCTAAGAGGGCCGAAGTGTGTTGTCTTCGGCATGAATCAAACGAAGAGTGGGAAGGAGAATGGCAAAATTACACAAACAGATCATGAATTTGTGATTATGGCATTAAGTGAAGCGAACTACGAACTCTTGCATTATATTGCCACTTATTAGACGAAGAGGCTCCCAGAGAACATCTGCGAGTCTAAATTAAGAGGGTCCATGAATTCATGATAATAATCTCTCTCTCTCTCTCTCTCTCTCTATGATACATTTTGTTTTTGAAATTGAAGCTCACACTCAACCATTGCGCATTATAATTTTTTTCTCCCTCGAATTTCATAGTCCAGCTGCTAATGTTGTTTGATTTGTTTTAAAATTAATATCAATCTACTCGCTCGAGTGATCAATGAATTTTTTTGGCTTTTATTGCCGACGGCAGCTCGATATCTCATTGAAATTATGTGCATGGATGAGTGATAATTATTTTCTGTTTTAATTTATTTGATACACTTTTAAATATAACGGATATATCTGTTGTTGGCGATTTCATTTTTACAATAAGATGGCATTCGTTTGGTAAACCTGCACTTTTATCTATTTTATAACCACGAGTTTGATTGATTTTAGATATATTCATGCTTCTACTTCACAGAGCACTAAATTCAAAATAATGCTTAATAAATTATAGGCCTTGTTGAACTCAATTCAATTATTTGTTATTACTTCATTTTAAGATGTTATTTTCCTTTTTTTGTATCTTATTCAGCGTAAAATAAGTATTGGATTTGTAAAATATGTTGTCAACACTCGGCAGTAACAGATAAAAAACCTTCTTCTTCGTATTACATGTTAATTATGTACACACACTTATTCTTATTTTCCAAAGTTCATTGTATAGGAGAATAGGCGAAATAGGGGGAAGATAGATCGATAGGAGCGGTCGTGGAGAATGAGAAGATGTAGAAAGAGAAATATTAGCAAGTAATAGATTTCCATTGACTGATGAATAATTAAATATCGTGGTCAAGCGCAATTGTAAATCGTGAACTTTTCAACTAGTGGAGGACAATAAAAACACGGGGGAGAGAGGCAGTTGGACGGATATAAAGTGAATGGAATGAAAGAGAAATGAGTGGAATAGGTATGAGAGCCATTACTGAGAACTGAAACGTAGCCAAATCGAAATTAACTTGTGCGTAACAAAGTCGTGACTAAAATATTAATTATCTGAAAATTAGTTAGATGTGGGTCATAGTCAGTTGAGTTATGTAGCTTGCTCGGTCGAACCTCCAGCAAAAGTAGCAGAGAAACTAACATTAATACATAAAGCGAGCGCTAAGAGAACGGAGCAAGCGATCATATCTCGAAGCATTTTGTTTGCGCTCTCTCTCTCTCGCTCTCCCTCTCTCTCTGTTTCTCTTCTCGTTATCTCTTGAATAGTCGTTTATGTAATTTAATGTCCCTCTTTAATGTATGCTTTACTACTTTGTTGTCTCTGGTCTTTCAGTAAAATTGTACACACTTGGCTTTCCAAGACGATTAAAGTGTTTTTAGGTATTGTGCTTTATTTTTAATTTTTTTATTCTTCTTTTTGCCTTCTCTCTCTCTATTATAATGTTAATAGTCAGATGTATTATATTGTTCTAATACTCTATAACCTTCAGAATATTGTGATTCAAATTTTCAGTAGACTAGTTCATGATTTATTTGTACAGAGGCAATGATTGCACAAATCGTCGTATGACTATTTAAGCGTAAATACATTTACGAATACTACTTGGTCCGTTACATAAGCCGTTAATAATTCAGTCAGCAAAATCACAACATATTAATAAATTTGACCAATATATCTTTGTCATTGTATGCTGGCAAATGAAGGAAGTAGAAACGTGTAAGTTACATGTAAAAAGATACTCTATTTAGGAAGATAGAGAAAAATTATGACCTGGTTTATATCAAAAGTGTATAAAATTCCAATAATTCTTCAGCAACTCAAAGAGAAAAAAATGTTACACGTGTGCATATAGTTCTGATACATACGGATACAAAATTATGCACAAAATTTAACATATAATGATACATAAATTTTAATAATTATGTTAAAATTTCGCAACTTCATAGACTGACGATTTGCATTAAAAGTAGTATTTTTCGAGCATAGAAAGAAAACGTAAATAGTTTTACTTAATAGTTTAATAGTTTGTTATATAGATACTAAAAAAGAATTAATAGATTTTTTTTACACATACTGATAACTTCATTTATAGATTTTCAAAATAAAATGATTGGCCTATATAATTTTTTATAGTTTTTTTTTAAATTGGAATGCAGTTTCCTAATATGAAATCCTTTGAATTAGAAGGCCAAAAAATTAATTTTATCATTTTATTTAATGCTTTCGAAAATTCAATAGCCTATTCTTATAGTTACAGAGTTTAATTTACAGTGATTATTAAGACATAGATACTCAACAATATTAATAGAGAACATTATTATTAAATTATTTTTAATATGTAAATAAAGCAGAGCTGGCTTGAAGCTTTACTCTATCAGAATATTTCTCAATTCACAAAATAAAATAATTTTAAATTTTAGACATTGTTTAATGTTTTAATTGAAAGGAAAAATAAGAATTTCATCATGTTCCCTAATTTGGAAAGGTCTTACAATTTATTTTAGAGAGAAACAATGTTTTACAGTGTTCGAGCTTTATTTGGTTCTATTTCATTCCTCTTCTACTTTTCCCTTCTGTATCTTCGAAAATACTTTAAATTGTGTTTTTTCAACCATGCAATTATATTCTCGAATATTTTGTTTATTAACTAGAGCAAAGGATTGAGTTAATTCTGCAATTAAGAACATCCAATGTTGATTTAATATAATGATAACAAGAGCTATTCAGCTGGTTCCATCGAGATAATTATCGCGAATGATAACCGTTACGACAAATATTTGAATTATCAATGCTCCAAGCAGAAGAAAATTGCATCCTCTTTATTTATTTATTAATTGTCAGTAATTGTTCGGTATATCTAGTTAAATTCATTGACTACAATTTTCAATCCATTCTAATAACAATTCGTGCTCCTATCTATCGATATTTAGTCTAAATTAATTTATTTGACAAATTTATCTCTCTGACTTGTAATATATTTTAATATTTTATATATATGAGTTAAAAATACAGGATGTTTTATATAGTCGGAGTAAGGAGAATTTTCTAAACAGTGCAGTTAAAGTAGATCAAGAAATAAAATTTTCCCTACTACTTTCTACATTTTCTATATTTAAAATCGCATTATTCTATTATATTTAGTCTTGAATATTTTTCATTAATGTAATACGTCTAGATACACATTTGGTCTGAATTTATCTGAACAACTGAAACGCAAATTTCATGAAATTTTCTTTGATAATTCTAATATCTGCAATAGTTTTTATTTTATTTATTGACAAATTCTCAGCAACGAGCACGTATTTTATTTATTGGTAGTGGATTTAACTAAAATACCGAACCTCTTATTAGTAGTAAACGACATATGTGATCCGCTGAATTTTATATAAAGGAATCTAGAACGCACCGAAAATATTATTATCGGATTTTATTGTTCGTTTAACCTTTGGGTGTCAAAGGTTCAAAGCCCCATGGCTCATACTAAAATAATAAGTTAAATCTTTTTACAAAGAATTAAAGCGAAAAATATTTTCCAAAATCATCAAATGCAATAATATGGCTTTGCATTTACGACTTCATGTAATTCTCCACACAAATACTCTAATTGAGTGCGATGCGATGGAGACTAAAGTTTCGCGCACCTATGAAACAGTTGATGTTCCTTACATTTTCATTCATGGCCATTATTATTATTTAAATATATAACTTATTCATAAATCTTATAAGTTTCGTTGGGCTAAATAATAAAGCCGTAGCTCCTATGTCTAAAAATTAAATTACATTCAAAGTTGGGAGTGTTAAATTTTAGTTTGAATTTAGTTTACTCGAGAAAATTGGTATAAATTTTTCATAGGTTTTAATTCAATTTTAATTGTAGTATTTAATTTTTCAGCGAATTAAACGAATTTAGAGTAGGAATGTTTATGTAAATATCATTAGAGATTAGATTTTTGTTTACAAATAAATGTAGCGAACCGTAAAATCATATAGTGAACAATTTCACCGTGAAAGTGTTTCGTAACAAATATTTTTATACCCAAGCACGAAGACGAATTTTTATATATGCCCGCGTGTGTGTGTGTGTGTGTGTGTGCGAATGGGTGAGCGGGCGCGCGCGCGTGTGTACATTTTCTCGTATCCTTATGAGGGTTGAATACGCGCTGAATAATAAATAAGTGAAAGATCGGTGCAATCCATCGAATTTCCTCTTTTCCACGCGTAATTTCTCTTGGCTGTGGTGGTGTACGTCTCTTTCTCGCTCTTCCTCTGTGATATGAAGTAAAGATATCGAGCATAGAAGTGAGCAGAGTTGTAGGCAAGTCACGTACCTTACGTATGATCCTTCCATTGAGGTACCGACACACAATTCAGGAAGGCGGCTCTCTTTCTTACTTTGACTTTTCTTCTGACGTTCTCTTTCTTCTTTTCTTCTTTTATGCCTCTTATCCCTATCCTTTTCCATCCACCACTAGAGTATAGCCCCTCGTGGTTTGACTTGATTCAAGTTTAGTGCAAGACTTTCTGGCAACCTCTCCCTGGCTACTTTACTCTCTTCTATCCTCTGTATTCGATTACCGACACTTCTTTTATATGCTTTCGTTTAGATTGACAAGTAGCGAACATGTTGATTTGAACAACAAGTGTCGAGTTGTGATTCAATTTCTTTTATTTTATAGTTACATGTACCCTGACTGTTCGATGGTTTTTTTTAGGTTGCGGTGTTTTGGTGTCTGGTTGCGCTTCATCAAAGTATTATTTGCCCGCGTAAAAATAAAAGTAGGAGGAGGACAATGTTGATGTAAATTTCCCTCATAAGCTTTCCAAACATAATATAATAGTATGGAATAACTTTTAGTGTAAAAATATATGATGCGACCATTATACTCTTAAGGCTCTCATTCTGTTACAGAACTACACTTTCTTTCCAGGAATCGTCTAATTTTTCCATATTAAAATATCAAGTCAACTGCAGCTTTTCCCAATTAATTCAATTGGTCAGTACTTTATACTATTCAATATTATAATAATAAAGTGCTCGTAAATTCTTTCTTCTCTCGAATAAAATCTTAACCTCCACGGCGTTTATTCAAAATTACATAAATGAATAATTTCTAAAACCAAATTCGTAAAAAGTCAAGTGAATTACACATGTTCGCCAACTCACGAGCAAACCTGCCAAAACTTCCATTCGTACAGAGCGAGAGAGTTAACTTCGATTTGCATATAGACGCAAGAGTTTTTGATCTAAGTTAACGAAAATTTTCGTTGTAACTTTTTTAAACACTTTTTCCCAACACTTCGATCCGTTCAATTTCCTCCAATGATAACAAAGCAACAATATACATTGATAACGCACGAGCATTAAAAACTGATATTAAACGCAGCCTTTGTGAACTAGAGTTCAACTATATAATACTCATCCCATATTCCATGAACTTCTAGTATCTCTCTCTTTTCACTATTACGCCCTTTCACAACGTTTGTTCCAATACTCGCCGCTTTAACTTTTTCTCTCGGATTCCCTTCTTTTCATCACCATTTTTCCTCATCCTGAATATTATCTGCTTATCCTTATTACGACTCGTTAACAACTCACAAGCACTGTATTATGAAATTTCCCTGGATAATTTTCAAGAGATGTTTAAAAACTCGATATTAATTTAATAAAAGTTTGTTACTTGGCAATTAAATCCTTTTATCATACTGTTTGCTCGAGAAAATATATGCCAACATCCATGGCAAAAAATTACACTTCACTTTTTAACATATTTATACTCTATTTTTTATTATCATTGCTCTATTAATTATTAAACATACGATATTATCGTGATATAATATGGTAACTGTAACTTTAAACAATTCATACGATATTTATTCAAGTGTAAAAGCATAAATTAATTTCTTCGTTATATACCTATAAACATTTAGTTATCGCAAGAATTTTACCAAATAATATATATATATATACTAACTGGATATGACTAAACTTTTTCCAGATAAAAATAGTTGTGTATAAAGTGATGGATATAAATAAGCTTTCTGTGTTATTCATATAACTGTAACTACATTTTCACAAATTTCCCCAGAGGAGAGGTGGAAAATTTTTTAAATTTATAGCTTCTTCAAGTATTAATATAAAGTGCAATTATTGTTCTTACAATTCTTTCTTTAAAGAAAAATGAAACAATCCGTCAAGATATTATAAATCACAATAATTATGTTAACAAAACTATAAATTCTCTTTGTTACCTAACAAAATATCAGTCGTTAATATTTAAATGCGTTCAATGTATCTCATTCAATAGATTGTCGACATTTTTTTAATTGACTTTGAAAACAATCGAGAAACAAACAAACATTAATGCTAATGAACATAATAGTTTAATTTTTTTACGTTACATCTTATTTCTTATGCTTTCTTATTATTAATCATATATTTTATTATTTATCTATCGTAAACAAACATTCGAAACATTTATTTACTTGGGCACATATTACACTGTACTTGATTTATATCAATGTGGGTCTAAATTCATATATATTATATACGTGTGTATTTTTGTTTTATCTTGTACACATGTTTTTATAGTAGTATGTCCTTTTCGTCTTTTTTCTCAATAGGAAGAAGTTACACTCACTACTCCCATTTTACGTACATCAGTGCTTACGTTTATGGTAATGTAGGTACGAACTATTTTTCAATAAACTCTCATAATTATCGATTCACAGTTGTGCGGTGACTTCAGTTCCGCTCAGACATTCAACTTTAAACGTGGATTTAAATAATTTTATCTCGATAAAAAACCTGGTATTTGGTATTTAGTTTTTTAATTTTTTAAATATGGCGATGGTTAAAATCAAAAAATTTTTGTTAAAATCAAAAGAAAATTTCATAAGCTAATTTATAATTTTGAAGAAGAAGCTCGCAAGATTAAGCAATAATTTGAATAGAATTCATCTTAAATGCGCATGAACTATTTATAGTGAAATACATAGCGATCTGGAGTGGTTTGATTGTAAATTTTGCTCCAACATCAACTGACATCCGATCTCTCGAACTCTCTCTCTTTCCTCGTCTCTTTTCTTATTATTCCAGAAAAGTCAACCGATCCTTGAGGTTCTATCGTAAAAAGCGTATATCGTCATCCATGCAGAAACACACACTCGACTGGTGTAATAAATCATTCTCGAAATCTGATATTGGTTCTCGTAATTTCAATGACCACGTCAGTCGTATGTGAATAATTTAGCATTTTATTGCTTATCAATTTAAAATACTATAATTTCAATTGTTGTTCAATTACGTGCTTTACAATTTTAATAGAAAATTTTTTTCTCATTAAAAATCTGACATGGCCTAGACATTACAAATTTTACTCCATCCAAACATAAACCTACTTATATTTTTATAAAAATTATTTATATAAGAAATTATATAAGAAATTCTATTTTATACAGTCTTTATAATGAATTTGTAATTATAATTATTTTTTATAAGTAATGTCAAGCAATTATCTTATTAAAAAACTTCACTTCATACGTGTAATTGTTATTCCGTGAATTTCTTTGTATAAATCTTAGAAAATGTCCTTTAATTTTTTTCAAAGCTTTGTTCAAATTTTCATTGTACTTCACTTTTCCTTCCATTCTCATATATATACGTACTTCTTTAAAGCAAAAGAAAATTGTTTTATAATTAAAGATTATGAAAAGAAAGGCGAATATTCAATCACGAAACTCTTGTATACGAAGAACGCACATAATAATGAGTTTTATTTTTATTTATTTATAATTGACAACGAATTTCACAGTACATAATAGTTCTATATAATTTATTTTCAATTATTTTCAACGACAAGCTTCATTTTACAATATTAAATTAAACACACATCACTTATCGTGTCGTAAATAATATGTAATTTTAAGTTGCTTAAATTAATCAATGCTTGTAAAAATGTATATATTTTAATATCTTAAACTTGAAAGATTTAAGTTTACTTTTTAACACACCGTATTAATATGAAATTAATTTTATCGGATAATTTAATCAGTATTCGTAATGATTCATTATATTTTCTAATTAATTTTTTAATACAATATTTGAGGTAAAGTCTATTTACGTACTTGACAAACCATATTAATCATTAGATTAGCTTGAAGCACTTGAATTTAAATGAAAAGTTTTCTCTATATGAATAGAATATAGAATAATAACAAAGCTCAAGAATAGTTGTATTAATTTTTGTAATTAAAGAAAGATTAAATAGAAAAAGTTATTAGAAATTATTAGATAATACAGTTAGTTATCTTTGAAATAATGAACTCAGATGCAAAAAAAAATAGTATCCCTATATAATTTCAGAATAGTATATTTTTAAATTGCTATATTTATTTTCTCTTGCAAAGGAAATTGATTCGTTAGTTAAAAAAATGTTTATAAATCCAAAATATTTAAAATGCAACATTATATATATATATATATAAATTATTAGTACAATAATCCTTTAATATAAATATAATTTGCGTTTAAATTTTATTTAAAAAAAAACAGATTTCTTATTTATAACGTAATTTCTTATTTATAACGTAGAATTCATTTAATGCTACATTTTATTCTCTACCTTTATTAAGCTTCAGCATAATTTTTGAAGTTAAAACATGTAATGCGAAATACTCGCGTACATGCTGCTTAAATAATATTCATGTCTTTCGGCTTTGTGGATTTCTAAAAGTACAAATTTTTTTGTTAATAGTAGTAGAAAAAAATGTTGCCTAATGTTTTCTCGAAACAATACTTTACTTTTTATATTTTTATACCGAAATTGAGTGCAGTTGGATGCTTTTTTTCGTGCGTAATAGAGTCCGTCTTACATGGAAACGAGACGAAAGGTAAAGTTTTATTAAACTAACTCAGGTTTTCACTCAAAGAGCATATTATTTTTGAATTTATTCGGGTAATTTTTATTCCGTAGAGTACATAGCTATTATACCTTTGAATATTTGCATAGTAAAACAATTGCTTTAAATTCATTATGAAAGAAATTGGATGAAGTCTGGTTCATTCATGCTATTGTAAAGATTAAGATATACGCTTTTCAAGTTAATGTAAATATGTACGGCTGTGTATAATTTTTTCTTTTTGAAACTAAATTTGAATAAACTTTTATTAATAATTTATATATATAATTTTTTAAATACAAAAATATTCCCACATCATGTAATTATGTAACTAATAAGTCACTACGCTTATAATTTAATGTTGATTTAGGGACTCGATTAATTCTACCGTAACACACACCTTCAAACATTTTATGCAATATTACAAATAGCCAAAACGGTCGATTTATCCAATTTCAGTCCTTAAATATAGTAATGCTTGGTATCTACTAGTAAATCTACTAGCTTTTACATACTCTATTCTACTCACTATTTTATATACAAATTTTAATGACGAATTATAAATATGCAATTGCATAAAGAATAGAAGTTTTAAAATATAAAATACAATCTTGCTTTTGTGTCGGTCATTATTTTAATAATTATTTTTATTTCAATTGTATACTGGACAAATTATGTTTTAGTAATTATTGTCTAAATATTTGAAAAACGTATTCTTCTATACTTACATATTTTATAAAACAGAAAATTTGTTTAGTCAAATTAGTTCCATTACATTTCAGTTTTCCGTATGTATTCTAAAATAAGCTAACTTTTAAATTTCCATAATTACTCTATTGGCACCAACAGTCATTTTAATGGTAATTTAATTTTATCATTGTCATTAATTTCATTACATTTTTTTATTCATCAATTATAACTGTACTACATTTTGTTAGGTAAATATAACTCTTTAATTATATCTAGAATAATTTGTTGAATTTAAAGCTTTGTAAGGCAAAATGTAACTAATACAATTAATGAGGAAACAGTAGTGCCAAGTTGAATAACCAAATGTGCAATATACAATTGCAAATGTTTTATAATTTCGCGTTTGATTTTACATCTAATTATAACGAATAATGAAACGCAATGAGAAATATGATATTTAAATAGAAATAGCATAATTAAATTAATTTAATGAAATTCTTGGTAATAAAGGCTAAATACTTGTTTTTTTCTTTTTAATTCTACAGATGCGCACAGAAATGATCGAGTTATATTATTTTAATGCTCACCCTACGAATCATTAGTGAAATTTTATTTCCATATGATTATGCGGCTCGAAACATCTAAACGTACAACGTATCCTACAATTGCATATTTCTGGTTTAATACTAACTCATAATTAACTTACAATGCAAATAGAACGGGCCACAATGTATTGGATATTGCAATAAAGTGTAAGAAAGAATAGAGATATTAAAATGGAATGGGAAAAAGGTCAAACACGTGCGTGCAGCTTAGCGACGCACTAGAGCACACTTATTCCGCATCAAAGAATAACAAATGTTAATACGTGAATGCGTTTAAAATGTAAATATTACTCAATTTCTCATGCTAATGAACGCAAATATAGTTAACGACTTTACCGCGAAGTTTTAATTTTTAGATTTTTCATACGTATCCGCACTGCCACTGCAATGCAACAATACACTTTTTTGGCCACTGCATTTATTCTTAATAATTTGTATGAAAATTTATTCAGCGCTTCAATTGAGACTGGTAAACGAGTTCAAGTGAAAGTGGAATTTTGAATTTAGATTCTGTTTTAGGTTATATTTTCTAATGATTTCGGTACTTTGGATATCAGAGAACCGGTATTTCGCACATAGAATGTAAATATACATTTTTACATTCATATTCATTTTAAACTAAACATATGAAATATATATTATATATAATATATGAAATATATGTTAATGATGTATATATATTAAACATAAAAATATCCACCCAATTATTATAAATATATAAAAATGTTATTATAACAATGTTTGATTACGTTAAATGTAGAATATGTCGAATGTGTTGTTTTGAGAAACTTGAAATACGTATGAAATGTATATTGAAAAAACGTATTCTTATTTATTCCATATATATATGTAAGGACATATTTTATCTACATTACAGGTTACGAAAGTATTGAAAAATTAAAATTGACTTTGTATGCTCTATTTCAACCTAATCAAAAAATTTACGTTCACATTTTGTTTAATGATAATATGTAAATAGCGACGAACAAAAAATACAATTCCGAAATATCAAAGTACAGCGAGTGTAAAGCAGAAAAACTAAAAGATACATTTAAAAATAAATCGAGCCATTTCCTGGTATATGGGAATTTGATAAAAAAATTCTGATATTTTTCATTGTTATGGAAGTTATTTTTATATGATAACGTGACAAGAAGTATGCTGGCAATAGAAAATTGACAGTATTGACAAAGTTTTACGCCACAGATTTGGCCGCATAAAATCCCGCAAAAAGTGTAATGGAGATAAGCAGAATTACGCGCATTATCATTGGTTTCTAAATGTTGAGCGGCGGCACTCGGAGCTAAATAAATTATTTTCCAAGAATGTTCGTATCGTAATTAATTCTGTAAAGTGCTTGGCCACTCCCAAATCGCTCGGGCATTTCTTTGGAGAATTTCCCCTCGCTATATTTATGCAGATATACGCTGTAATTACCGAGCGACACGTATGTCCATATTTACTTTTATTCCGTCGAGTAAAACTCTTTCCCTTAGCCTCACCACCAAACTCCACTATATTCTAATAACTACAAATATATTTACAACTAAGATACAAGCTTCAACTTTTCCCTCTATTTGCACATGAAATTATAATTATAATTATAACTTAATTATAACTCGGTTATATATATATATATATATATTAAGTTGCGTGATTGTCATACGGCGGTGGCATATGCTACCTCGAGTTTGATCGTTAAAAGCGCACTTAATTTATACGTTTATTCTGCGTCAGATTTTTTTTTCTGGGTTATCGTGAAAGTTATATTTTGTTGGTCACTCAATTTTATTAAATAAAGTTAACTTTTGCGCCGCATTTCGAAATAATGGGAGTTAATTCCAGATGCAGATATGGAAAGTAAGTAAGTTCATCTATTGTAAGAAAAGAAATCTATTTTACAAACAATTATTATTTATTTCACGAGATACCATTTGAGGTATAAAATTGGATGAAAATCTGACTCGATGCGTTAAAAAAAGAATCAATATATTTCTGACGATTTTTAGATAAATAATCACGATTATATAATGATGTCATATTATTGGCTATAAAGTTTATACTTTATACTAATCTGTTCAGATAATATCTATTTGATTGTGAGCAATTCTATAAAAGTTAATATTTGCAATTGGAAATTGTAAAACATTTAAAATATTAATTGGTTGTATTACTTTGTGTAATTTTTAAGGAATATTTGATTCGGCATTTATAAAGAGTTTTTTAAGTGCATAATAATTGCACCACACGACTGAAAATAAAACTGAAAATACATCTGTATTTACGGAAATATCTGAAATAATTTACAGACTCATAATATAGAAAATATTAAAATTAACTCTGATTGCGTTGAAAATATGAAAATTATGTTTCCAACTTTTATCCCAACTTTTATACTAAAATGTAAAAGATATAGAATTGATAATATCAATATTACGTTATTCTAAAAAATTTAATAATACACTCTAAAATGTCAATTTTTTTTCAAAATGTTTAAAATTTCTTATGTAGCATAAAGGCAATTATAGTTTTGCATTTTTTTTTCACTAAAACATGAAATCTAAAAAGAAATCATATTTTGAATGTACATGTATTTGTTTATCTATCTTATATACCTTTATATATATATTTGATATTTCATTTAATTCCTCAAACTAATCAGGATATAGAATAGTTATTTATATATCTGTGGATGCAATATGAAACGCGGGAGATGAAATTTTGTTGGTAACTAGGAGAAAGTCGGTGTACGCGCACTTGAGTGTGTAAATGCACGAGTGCGTTGCGAATGTTTATGTGCGGGAGATAAAGAGATGAAGACATAGAGATAGAGTGAGGGAGGGAGAGAGAGAGGGAGAGAGTGGAAGGGTGTGTGTGTGGGTGTGAGTGGGGGAAGGCTAATTTTCGACGGGCATGCACAACTGTTAAATTTAACCGCTTCTTCAATTTTACTCTCAACTATAATAACGATTTTAATCGCTTTTTTGTTTCTGATTTTTATTTTTGCGCTCAAACATTCATTAAAAATCGCCAGTCTAATCTGTGGAATGCATTTGCGATGAATCGCATAAACTGAATAGATTATTGCTTTTCGTCAAAAGTAAGTTTAGACTTTAATTCATTGTATTTCGATAGAATATAAACAAATTTTTTTTCCCCGCTACGAAAGACAGATTTAATTAGAAAATGATGTTCGATTTCACCTTCGAAATTTCTTTTTCATGTAACACAACATTGAAGGATGAAACGAACCATTTTAAACCATTGATTGATGACCTCTCAATATTTTGCATAATAAATTTCGTTTCAAGATTCATTAAAAGCCATCAATACGTACGATAGTACATAGTTTGAAATATTCGTCGGAGAATTGAGATAAGGCAGTGGAATTGAAGGGAAATTGGGCGAATAATTGTAAGTATCGAATTTTTTCTATCCCTCCTTAACAACTATCGTTGTGAGCTAAGTGAGCTAAGCCTATAGTTATGTTGGGTTATTATCACTTGAAAATTATAATGAACCAAGTACTCGACTTCACGTGCAACTTTCACTTTCAATAACCAACCATTGGCCATTATAAATTGTTAATAATAATACGTAAACTTCAATCAATTCTCCCTATCAATAAACTGGCCCATAAACATTCCATTACGAGAGGAATCAAAAAATCCAAGGAAATTAATTGTTGCGAGAGGAGTTGGCGTGTTTGCTTGACATCGTGCCGGAGCGTCCCGATTATTCCCGATGCCGGGAGGAGTTGATCGGCTGGTTGCCTCAAGAAGGGGCCGATGGTCGAGCGCTTAGTATGAGCTACGTTGACTATATTTGTCACCCTGAGAAGGGCGGTTTAGTACTCCAACGGTGGTGTGCTCGCAGTCTCAAGGGGATGCGCTAGTGAGTCCGTGGTAGCGGTATCGCCAGCTCCGCTGATGTGTTGTTAACTTGTTCTGACGGTGTGTCTCTTCTCCCTCTTCTCCCTTCGGCTCGTCTGATATACGCCATTCTGCCCTTTCGAAAAAAGTTAGGTGCAGCCATTTGGCCTTTCTTTACGGCTTACTTCTATTTCTCTCTCTTCTACTACTTGCTGCACTGCTCCTGGCACTATTGCGGACAAGCTTACAATTGCACGTAGCAAATACGTCGATTTGTGTACATACATATATATACACGCATACGTATACATATATACATACGTACGGGAGAATGAAACGAACGTTATGTATCCCCGAGTCAACTAAATTTATAATTAACTGAAATATTAGCAACAAAATGAAATTAATTCTATGGGAGGGAGGAGGCGTTAAAGTGAATTATGTAATTGAATTGTAGAATTTTATATATACATATATATATATGTGTGTGTATGTCTTTTCGTTAATTAAAAAAAAAGAAAAAGAAAATTCCGAGCGAACGAAAAATACTAATATTATTAGTGGTATTTTTCCCTTAGGGATAGAAAAATATCCAACGATATAACACGTATCTTAAAACATTAATATTATATTTATATATTTTCAGAAAGATTAATTAACCAGCGGTATTTTAACAGAAATATCGATACACATTGGCATATTCAATTTATCTGCTACGAATCAATATTAATGATGAAACCCCGACAACTGCAACTTATACACGAATAAAATTCCCAAACAATTTGCGGATCTAATCATAACTTGCCCATTACAAACAATTGTAAATTACATTCAACTGAGCATATTAAGGAAAGTATTTCGATAATAGCTCGCTTTTACGAAAAAGTATATAAGTCGGACCTCACGCTCCGATCACTTTCACACTCTCACTCGTACCATCATCAACAGACCTTCACACACAACGTTATAATTTTATATATTAATTCAATTAAATTAACATCAAACTGCGTCGAATTAAAATGATGCAGGGAGCTTGGAACATCTATCAATGTTCATAATTAAGGAGCAGAAGCGTGTAAGTGATTATTACTGCGCACACTCAAGTTAATCACCACACTTGGCCAGCTCAACAACGACACGCACACCAAGCCCATCGACAAAGCAAGCATCTGCGCTCCAATACTTGAAGAGGTGCCGATCGTTCTCCCACGAATCAATATGATCGGCACACATGCCCCCGCACGCCTCACGCACAATCACACGCAAAGCGCACATTGGCCAGAGTCAACACACTCAGCACCACGAGCCGACCTTCCCATCTAAGCCTTACAGAGCCGCAGCATCGCAAGCTCGATCGGTAACGCAGAATAGTCAGGCCTCCTCCTCTCGTACAAAAGACTTTCGAGTGCACACGTATACGTGTAAGCACGCCCGCGTATACCCAGCATTTTTTTTCTTCTTCTTCTCTTTTTTAATACAGAGTTATTACCGCTAATTCTAGTTTGACGTTTGACGTCAATATTGCGCCACTGCTTTTTATTCGACTAGCCAGAGACTTTTAATACAAGTTTAATAAAATTGTTCAACTTACGATTTTTAATGCATTCTCACGTGCGCTACTCAGGATAATATAAATTCAGATGTACTCACCTGGAAGAGAATGAGAGGCAATATTAGTATACGAGATAATTGTACATATACACGTGCATTATTAATAACAGTTGGTATTTGTGTAAATTGATTTTCTTACTTTCGTCCCTTCAATTCAATCATTCGCCCTTCCTTATTTGATCCACAATATTTTGAGAAATCATGATACAACACTTGTGCATTTTCTAATTATACTTTAATTATACGGTAGTGCTTCCAGTGAAAAAAGAATCGTAAAGAAAGGAATCGTAAACCAAAACTTTACTCCAGTTTATTCGCATAAAAAGTTTCTAGTATCTTAAAATTACGATACTCATCTTAATATCATTTTCGTACAATAAAAAATGAATAATAGCTAAACAGTAATAGAAATAGTTTACAAATTTTTATGCAAATGGGCTGTTGTTCACTTGAATAACACTGGAGCTCAAAAGAAGCAAAGGACAACATGAATTTTTTTACAAAAAAGAACATTGTATACAGTGATTGAAGTGACAGTTTAAATATTATTAAAAGCTATTATTGAGTCAATGGATACCAGAAAAATGATTATTAACCGTTCGTTGGCGGGAATTGTAAATAGAAAATTGTAATAAGTCTGTAATTACCGAAATTAATGAATTGTATCTGTAAAGCTTTAAAGAAAACTTAAAATATGTATCCAATAAAAGCTTGCTTAAATTAAAAAAATATTTATGTTTAATTGAGCAAAAAAGAAAAAAGCAAACAAAAAGTATGTATTAATTTTATATTAATTATATATTATATATCAATTATGGAAAAAATTTGAAAAGTTAATTACAGTTTTGAATAAAATTTAGATTCCTCGTTGCAAATAAGCAACTCTATAATTGGTCAGATTAAGTATCATTATAATGTTTTCTCCGATAAAAGCATATTAAATTGATGTAAGTGTATGGCAATGAAATAAAAAATTTCGAGGATCTACTCGCTATTAGTGTAGTCATTTTGTTATTAAAGCGAATTACGAAAAAAGCATATAATACGCGTGTTAAATAAATATCTCATAAATAACATTAAATAAGAACGCGAGAAAAATTTTCAGCTCAATTCACCAAACAGAAATAAAAGTATAATTTTGAGAGAATGTTTATGCACTAATGAAAAAGCAATTCAATGCAAAAATATTCGACGCTTTAATAAGGTTTAATGAAGATGGAAAGCTATTAAAGTACCATTTCATAACGTTTAATCAGAATGGCTTGTAACATGATTTTATTAGAGCTTTATTAGGGTAGTTGATAAGGATTAACGTAAGATAAGTTATTTAGTTAAAAAAAAAAAAAAAAAAAAAAAAAAGGGAAAGGTACATGTTTTACAACGTAGTTTTTTTTCTCTTCGTACTTTTCTAGCACTACAAAGTCATATTAGGTTTAAAATAATTACAAATTATAGTATTTTACATTGTAAATTTCAAAGTGTGTTAATGATTTGTTGAAATTAGTTGACTAATAGGTTGGATTATTTTTTTTTATCAATTCGCTTGAGATACAGGTCTGTATACATAAATATATGTATAAATATATATATGTATGTATGCGTGTATAAATTAATTTTTTTTGTTTCTTCTGTTGTGAATTTAATGTCTGCATGAGACTTGACTTCCAGTGAGAAGTAATTAATCAGCAAGTTCGAACGTTCTTCTTAGTAGGACTGAAATTATATTTAATCACGACTTCCGGCTCATGAGCGAGTTGCGGAACCCGAGCCGCTCTTCCCTCGCTCTCCCCCCACCATCACGAGCCCCGCCGTCACCACCCCGCCCCGCCCCCCACCACCACCCGTTCGTGCGCTTTCTGCTATTTAAGCCCGAAATGCACGGCTCAGGACCCGTTGCGCAACCACCACTCATTCCCGCCAGGAACTAACTGTCGAACAATACGAATAAATAAACAGTCGTATTTACTCTCGCACAGCATCACGCATCACGAGGCCCACCAGCTTCTTTCTCTCAGCGTTCGATGGCGTGGTGAGTGTGCGGTGTGTCTCGCACATGATGCGCCTTTTGTGTGCGTGTGTGCGTGTGTCGCTGCGCGGGTGCGCTGCATAGTAACTGCCTACTTACCAACTGGCTTCTACACATGTGCACTCGTGTAGACGCCAAGCGTCGTGCTCCGTCGTATAAAACATCTCCTCTCTATTGCTCCCGTTTTATCACCACCGGCCTTTCCACCCTTTTCATCAAAGTAGCATCAATGAGTTGCTGGAAATTCTCGTGCCCATTGTTAATTGTTTATTGGCGTGTCTCAATGCGGCCTCCCTCCCTCCAATTAATTTCCCTGCTTTGTTACGTACCTTTTTAACGCGCGACTCTGATGAAATGTGCAGCCCAGATGTACGTTGGGTCAGTTCGCTGAACTTCCAACTCGGTTTCTTTATCATTTCCCATCTATTATAGAGCTCGTCGCTGGGGTGGAGCTTGATTGACATTGAGGCCGGTTGTTCGTGGTGACGGGCACACGATGCTCGAACTTTATGACCCTGACGCTTTCCCGGCTACGGGCATTGCTCTCTGGCACCAAGCATTCCAATGATTTCTGAACATCGACATTACTGTCATATACGTGACTCCACATGTTACTTACGGGTCATTTGACCGAGTCACTCGTTACCGATGATCTTACCGCCGCTCTATAAGCTCCAGCTGATGCTGTTATATGGCACAGTTTTTGCTATGTTGTAGCTAGCAGTTGCAGCTCGTAGTTTTATGTATAAATGTCGAAGAAATCGCATCAGTTGTTGCTGTCCTATTTGTATAAGCGCGGTCTTTTGCAATTTTAGAAAATTCGTTAGCCAGCTTCTCACCCGCGTAATTTGAAAGCCAGTTGCAAATGTGGGGTAAATGATTAGATTGGCATGTGTTCTCCTTTTGTTCTTATAGGAGTTTTGCTTTAGCCCAGCACAGGGGTTAAGTCACTTTCCATTCCCCTTGCGACAAATATATACTTTTGCCATACTTTTTCCATATATATATCTCATTGTCTATTAAATACCATTAAAGTTTGCTCCTACCCATCTTCAAAATTAATGAAGCCTGGTACTCTTTTTTTTTTTCACTTTATTTTAGGACGCAGTGGGCACGAAAATGTTCGAGCTGATTACTCGAACGAAACTGATCAATACAATGAGCATTCTTCGCGATTTTACTTTTTCTCCTTTTCTTCTTTTATGCTAATGTTCCTTTGTAGAAATTCTCTGCGCTCTGGTATTCGTATGATTTTGCGCGGGCTCCTTCTTCTTCTTCTCCTTCTTTTTTTTTCCCAACCAAAGCACCCATTAACTTCTCCCGATGTATGTTTTTTGGGTATAGAAGTTGAAAAAAAAAAAGAGAGGAAAAAGGAAGGAAAAAGCAAGGCACGGTAAAGTTGCGTGGCTATATTGATCGATCGAGAGGTTGTTAACGACAGGCCCGTTTATCTGAAATAAAGAGAGTAAATACTTGCACATCGAACAAGAGTTGGAAGACTACAACAAAGGGGTTGACCTTTTCGGCCATTTCGAGTGAGATTTGGCTGCGCTCCAGCTAGTTGCATTACTGCAAAGCCGTTTGACCTCTTCGGCTCCTTTCGCATTACTTGGTCATTTTGCAGTTCAAGGCTCGGCCAGAAGGGGCCCGTGCCCACAACTTTGCAGTACCAAAGTTCGGGGCCTCTTGCGTATCCGCTCTGTTAATATCAGATCTTGAATCGCGTTTAAGATCTTAAGTTTAAGATCAAGCAACGTCTGAACGACATTTCGTTGGCCAACAGAAGGTTAGATACAACAGAACAGCAACGCAAGCTCAGTACGCTAAGGAGTTAAGATTACAAAAGATCTGAATAAGTGGCTTCTGAAAATTGAGGAAAATACGGTTGAAATGGTGGCTCTGGCGCATTGTGCAAGTGTCATCTCGGATATACTGACAACAATGTAAGAATTTTTCCAAAATTAATATCCTACGTGTTTTTATATTACGCTACTATAACATTGCGTTCACGTAGGCACTGAGGACATTGGATTGAAAAAAAATAGATATGATAAAAATAATTGTGCTTCAGCACAAAGAAGCTTTCTTACTTGCTTATTGATAGATGGTTACGCAGTTTAGTTTAGTGAGCGAATGCCCGCGAAAGAACCAGTTTACCAAGATTCTAATGACGAGTAATTGTTCCATCATGTGTCATTAAAAATCCAAATCGAGGCTTATTAATATTTTATCTTTCCTTTGAATTGAATAACGTTTGGCGTATTCCTTGGCGGAATTTACTCGCGACAGTACCATATATAATAAAATTATCTCGAATCACAACTTTCGATGTACAAACGAGTGTCGGGAGTTAGTTATAACTTTCCTGTCTTCTTTTTAATATCTGCTCTTCCATTGCAGACAGCCAGAATTTTTTCCAAAAGTTTATTTCCATTATCAAATCAATAAAGTTTACGATTAAATGAACATAAATATTTGGTTCAATGTTACGGTCCATCGTGGTTTGGCGTACGTGAATGAATAGTTTGTCACAGCCTTATGAGATAAATGTACTCTTATTAATGCTATTCCCTATAAATTATTGCCCAATGCTAAATTTCTTAATTGTTGAGAGATTTTTACTGTAATTTCATGATTCCCTCGAGTCCACGTTTAATAATCCGCTGAGCTGAAAATTCGAATAGTACATGAAAACCCGTCACTAAGTATTAGATGGCACTTTCTCTTGTAGCTCGGCATTTCTTTGACAACTACAGGTTTTAATAATTTCATTCTTCCTCCATAATTGATGATATAGCAACGCCGAGAGGCCATCTTTTTGGCGGTTTATGAGTGTATGCACGATGAGGTTTACGTAATTGCTGCAAGCTTATATGGTAATTAACTATACACGTATATGTGCTCTTCATTCTTTCTCATATATATATATATATATATATATATATATATATATATATGTATATATAGTTACTAAGCGCCATGTCGGCAACTATCTATCGTTAGACAAAATACGCATGTAAATCTTGTAGCTTGTAACAATGGAATTATTTTTCAGAATATAAAATCATTTAGTAAAAATATAGATACACGGTATACTTATTTATAAGCAATGTAAGATCTATGAAAATGTAGAAATTATACTGGAGAAATAAATTTAGTTCAAATACAGTAATAAATTCAAGTTGCTAATTATATTTAGCAATATTTTATAACTGATTATAACTGATGTGGAAAGTTTTGCAACAATAGAAACTAATCTTAATGTAATTTTACTAAAATAATTCTTCACAGTGAAGTAAATATTCATATGCGACTTTAAGGAAAATAACGAAAATTTCTTAAATTTTATATGAAGAGTTAGAATCATATACACTTTCGGAGAAGAATTGCATACAACTTGTTTGTATATAAAATTTAAAAAATTTATAGTAAAATGAATATAAATTTATTTTTCTGGTCGTGGAATTCTTTTGAATGATAATAAATGAAAGTTTGAATATAAAAATGTAAAAAGAATGAATGTAAAAAAAAATTTTGAAGATGTATATTTAGCATGTAGTAAGAGTATGTAGTAAAATTATGTGAAACAATCAATTATTATTAGAAATATATACAAATTTAAAATATTTTAAAATGCATATGAAATAAATTTAATCACATAAAGTTAATGCCTGAAATATTCAAATATCGTATGTTTTCACTAATAGTAGTAACAATATTATTATTATTGTTATCGCTATTATGATTATCATTATTTATTACGATTATTGTTATTATTGTTATAATTGTTATTATAATATTGCTAATAGTTATCGTAATAGTATTTTTGAAAATGTATAAGTGAAATTTAAATTCTGTGTAGCAACATCGTAAGTATAGAAAACGCTGATAATTTTGAAACCAATGTAAAATACATCATATTACCAAAAAGTGTCAGTTGCACCTAAATGAATAATTATAATTTATTGGAAATTATAAAAATTTGGATCAAAGTATCTTCCAACTTGTAGAAAAAATCAAATATTTGTTAGTATAATAGGAAGAAAGTAGGAAAAAATAAATAAATGATAAAGAGAGAACAATGTTTAGAACTTCCTGACGCGATAAGGAATAGTAAACCTTTGGTGTTGCGTGATATGCAAAAGAAAGTTAAATAGAGCTGGCGTATTTATTATGAAGTTAGGTTGTCTTAAGTTTCATTAAAGCCTATGTTTTTGTATTTTTTCATTCTTCCAACTGCTTTTACTATTCGCGGTTCTTTTATCTCCAGCATGACTAGTTACAAGAAATGTAAAAAAGAATATAAAACGAGAATAGGCAAGAGAATATAGCAACAACGTAGAGTTCAGTTAAAATACAATGTAGTAATGAAACGAAAATGTACAAAAGTATTTTTAAAAAAATAGCCGACGTAGATATAGATTAAATACGTCTGTCTAGTCGCTCGAGAGTAAAATCTTTTATAGATGTTTGCGAATATTAAATCAATATTTTATATTAAACTATGTGTTTTTTCTGCATTTCGATTCAATAGTGGAAGCAAGGCTTTTATAAATAAAAGTTTCAAGTTTTCAATTTCTTCGACAAATGTCAAATGGACTCTATATGAATTATATATATCTATATACAAGGTCAATATAAAGTCATATAAAAGGCTTTAGCTAATTATAAACCAAGTTAATAATAAAACTTAATAATTATGAAAATATTATTTCTGAGCTAAAATAAAAAATTATATTTTAAATCAATTCATTAATTAAGTTTAGTTTAAAATCGATATAATAAATATTGATATGGAATAATAAAATTAATATTAATAAAAATCAAATTTATAAAGAATTGTATCGAATATTAAGGAGATGTAAATTTAATAGATTAATTATGTATTTATTATAACAAATTATTAAACTTCTGTCTACTAAATTGATATTTTATATCTAAATTGTGTCATGTATAGATTTCTTAGTTTAACATTTTATAATTGTATATGAAAACATATATTCGTGCATATTATATTTAATGTTTAAAGATTGAATTTCATTTCATAACAATGAATTTGTCAAAATATATTTCTTACGATTAGTTTAATTCGGTAATACTGAACTTCCACATATTAATATTACAATTGATTTCATCCTCATATACAAAATCCATGTATTAAATAATTATTAAAATAAAAATATCATTACAAATACAAGTACAAAACTTTAAATCAAATGCAAGGTGAATTATTATTTATGAAATCTCACATTTATTTAATGAAAAATTCATTCAATTTCTATATGAAATTCGTGGCTAATAAAATCCCGTATAATCTTTTATACGCTACGACATTCTACAATTATCCAAGATAATAAAATTATTTCTAATAATTTTAGCAATCATATAATTATTATGCTATTGAATTAAAATACTATTAAATCAAAAGCCAATTTTATAAAGTTCAAAAAGGAATTAATACAACAGCAGGAAAACAAGAAGAAAGAAAAAAATAAAATGAAAATGGAGAAGCAACTCGCTCGTTTTGTAGTTAACTGGTAAGATCTCATTTCTCTCGAGACTGACGAATTTTCATTCATAACGAGGTTTTGCATACAAGAATAACGTTAATAGGCTAGATTAATAATTAGGACTCGAGAAAACCTGATAATTAAGCGGTTGTATGTACATAACAAGCCCGAAAGTAAAAGAAAGAGAATAGTTAGTTAGAGAGAGAGGGAGAGGGTGGGCATGGGAAGCAATGGGAAATGGGTATATAAGATGAAGATGGAAATGTAAGAAAATTACTTAGTAAGGTAAACGTAATACATTAATCCTCACGCGAAATGCATTAAGCCAAAATGCATGTAACTGGTACGTAGGAACTGAAATGAGGAATGAATAAATGGAAGAGAAATACGAATAAATAGAGGTAACTTGAAAAAGAGAGTAAGATATATCAAGAGACGAGAAAAACAGCGAGAATGTAAAACAATAGTTAAAACAATTGCAAAAATTGGAAAGACATACAGAAGTTTAACAAAGTAATTTAGATTTTTTTTTTAATGAAATTTTACTTCTCAGAGCATCCGAATTTTTAGCAATTGCAGTAAAAATATTTTTTCTATCTTAAAAATTTATTTAAAATCTCAATGTTATATGTACCAAGTATCTCAAAGTTCGACGTAGTTTTTTATTTTTTTTTTTTTTTTTTTGAATAGCGACCGTTTTTATTCGCGTCTAAATAACAAAAGTCGGTAGTATTTTAAATAAATCTATAAAATTCCTTAAAGCAGGAAACAATGAAATTAAGAAATATTTGTAGGAATAATGAATAGCTTATTTTAACAGAGTTTAATGGCCACTAAAATTCGTCCAGTGATATAATCTAGAAAAGAATGCTTAAATTACTTTCAGAAATTTGATTTATTTCCTTTATAAGTCATCCAATACTTTGTAAAAATTTCATATTACGATTGGAAGATGATTAAACGTCGAATTTGAAAGAAAACATAATATTTACCGAATCTCACGATATTTTACGATTCAGTTTTAATGCAAAATCATTTGCAAATGTATAAATAAAGCTTTCGCCTGTAAAGCACAATAATTCAAATTTAATCTTTTCTAATAATAGAATGAGTATACATGAACTGAATATACGTGAAAAAGAAAATTATAAGGTAATATTTTGAAATGTAAATATTTCTTAATATTTTAATGATTTCATTGATGAAAATATTGTACCAAGGTATTTTATTCCTAAATTACGATTTTTACAGTTGTCTAGCAATTTCAATGCCAAACAGATCTGCATATAATCAATTAGTACCTATAAATATTATATATTCGTACATGGATAGGGTAACCTAATGTGTTACATTAACATTAAAACTACAAAGAATAAATAAAAAAATACACGAGTCGTAGTTGATGGAAATTTGTGTGTGCGTGTGCTTGTGTTTGTGTTTGTGTGTGTGTATAGATACGTGTAGTCGAATGCAACTTATTCGATATCTCTGCAGGGTTCATATGAAACTCTAATAAAAAAAAATATTAAATTCAAGACGTTTGAAGTTATGCAATACGTATTTATTCGTTCGGATATTTCATTTAAAAATCATAAAAATTAGATAAAATTTCAGAAACATCATCAAATATCATAAGAATTATATAAATCATTAAATTTTTTCACTCGTTTAGTCCTTAAGTTTGCGTAAATTCCTACAAGCCTTTAAATATTCGTTTTCTATGGGAACTGGATTTCAAAAGACATGGCTAAACAATGATTTCAACTACATTTGTTCAAGTTCAATATTTTAATTGCTCTAGTATTAATATTATTTTGATTGGGATTTATTGAGGAATATAAAAAGGAGCAGCCAAGGTAATTCGATAGTCCAATCAATTTATCTATAGTTAAAACGCAACTAAAAATAAACCCTAAGAAATTAACGAGTTATTGTTCTGGTAGTAAAAGCGATAAGTCGTTCCGAACGAGTTTTAATTAAGATAACAGTAATCCTTTGATAACAATTTATATGAGGCAATCTATTATCGCACAAAAGCGCATAAATATAAGAGAATAAAATTAATTAGTTTTATTGAAAAAAAAAAATTGTTTCATTTTATTTTTAATTTCCCCGCCTGTAGTTGTGTCACTATACAGTCAACCGAATTCGATTACCAAATAAATGTTGATTTTTCAATTGATTTTCATACAACCCTTATACATACGTATGTATAAAGCAAATATTAAGAAACTTTTCTGCATACTAAACTAATTTTTAAAAAATAATAGAATGGATAAAGTAAAAAGATTTTTTCACATATATAAGTAATTATGATAATAATTGTTTATGATAATTTTTATATCAATTTTATTTTAATAAACTATAAGAATATTGCTATGTAAACGAATAAGTATTATAATTCATATAATTTTAAAAGTATGCGTGTTAATAAAGTGTCTATAGTTTGCGTTTCGAAGTATATAAAAAAAACATTGTTTAGCAGTAAGAAAATTGAAGGACATTTCAAGTTAATTGATCAAACGTCATACAATTCGAAAAGTATTAAAAGTTATTGTTAGTTTAGTTAAGTGAACTAAATAAACATCATCTAAAAATGCAAAATATTTATCTACTTGTTCGATCAATTAATATACTTTTCTCGCTCATTAAACTATTAAAATAAATATTTAATATTTTTGGAAAATGAATTCTACAAATAATAAAAGGATCGGAGATCCAACATATTAAATATCCATCCTGATTACGGAGATTTACACTCACTTGGTATTGTGTGACAGATAATATATATATAAACCTTTTCTCTCTTTTCATCTGCTACGAAGTATTAAGGTGGGAATTCGTGACTTGAATGGAGTCTATATGTTTCTGTTTCATTGCACGAGAGACAATGAATGTTTAAGTATTTCACTGCGATTATTAATTATTAAAATGTTTCTATATTATAATAGATTGCCATATAAATTATGGCGTTGGCGTGGAATTTCCAATGAAATAAATGAAATTGAAATTTGATCAATATAATTTGAATACTTGGGTCATAACATTAGATGTCATTATAAATGGCAAATTTGTTTCTAAAAATTATTTATAATATAGTATATAATTGTAGTTTTTTCAATTAAAAAGTATTTATTCTTTGTTGTTCGACATTTTTTCAATTAATTTCATTTTAAAACTCATGTCATTTGACATTCATGATAAGATTTAACAATATATTAAAATATGTATGCGCAAAAATAATTAGAAATAATATTATTATTAGGAATTATATGATTATGATTAAAAGTCAATTACCAAGAAAAGTACATTTTTTTTACATAAGTAAAAGAATAGAGTAGTTAATATTTTATATATAGGTTATTTAGAGATTATTTATAAATTGAGCATTTATTTAATTTTATGACAATATAAATAAAATATCATAATTTATATTCATGAGCAATGAATAATTATGCTTAATAAAAGTATAATTAATCTTGTTAAAGATCGCTGATACATGTGAATAGAATAAATAAATAAATTAATTACCAGTAGTGATGGCTGAGTTTTTAAAAATGAATGACCAAATTATTTTTTAAAAATACACTATAAAGAATAAATCAGAGATTGCAATTTCTTTTTTTTTTGAATTTGTAATCAAAGTATCTTTATATGCTATTAGAGCATATAAAGAGTTGAATTTATTACATACACAGTGAGATAATATTGTATTTAAGAGGGAGATGCAATGGGAAATAGATTGAAATTAATAAATGACTGGAAAAGCATAGGGAATTACATTTCCACGTTTACTTAATGGTATAATGCAATGAAAGTGTCAATGCCTATCAAGAAAGCTCGTTGAGTATAGTAGTATGGTAGGAGTAATAGTAGCATCACTAGGAGCGATAGAAACTCTTATATTGGAAGTCTTATCGAGCACACCGAGTTGTAGAAAGAGCATCGCTCAAGGTCAATTGAAACGTTCATAAAGCTTGACTGCAGCTCTTTTCGCATCCTACGAAGAATCGATTCCCATTTGAGAATCGATGGCTTCCTTTTTTTGTCCACTTCGTGTGTGAGAACGAATGCGGTCACTCAAACTCCATCTATTCACCAAGTATAAAGTAGCTGCGTGTGAGGGAAGGCGAGAAAGGAGGAAAGATTAAAAATAAAAGGAGGAACGGCCAAGTAGAATTCCGCCTATTATTCACTTGGTTACTCATAATCTATATTTTGAACTGGAAATGGTTGTTGGATTTTAGAGGTTGAAAGTTGAAGGTTCGTAGCACATTCTCACATAGATATATAAAAGGCCGATTATTTCATTTTGCTTTCACCCTAAATTTCTCTCACTTACTCTAATGCATTTGACTATTTTCTTATGTTTGTGGTTTTATGCAATTATTTTCTATTAAGAAGAGTAAGGCAAAATAGAAGAGGGAAGAAGTTATTGTTACTTGGTGAAAGGAATAAGTGAACAATTTTAAATTTAATGGAAAGGTCAGGGCACTCATCGATTCTCATGAAATATTCGATCGAGTTTCTTTTTGAGAGAAAATCATTCTTTGTTGAAATGAATTATGGTGCTGATTATAATTGTTGGATTGGATTCTTATTTATTCTTGCATTATGTCTTGATAATTGCAAATTGAAAAAATGTATCGTTACAGTGAAATTAAATATCTCGATGTTCTATTTAATACGAATTGCTTGACGTAACGCCTCGTCTTCTTTAATAATAATATTTTATATTTTAAGTATATTATTTATAATTTAATATTTTAATATTCTATGGTAACGGTTTTTCATCATTGTAGTCAGCCTTAGATTATAAAAGTGTCTTTTATGAAATATAAGCAGCTGACTGATAATAAAAGTGCTGGTTTTATTGACTCATAAACTTCAAAATAGAATTTCATTTTGAAATTCAAGTACGTTCTTATTTTCGATACAGTTAAAGCATAATATTAGAAATGGAATTTTAAATATTCATTCTGTTTTCGAATATTAGTTAAGAATATAGAGTAACGAATAAATGTAATTATTTCAATTATACTTTTATAAATGCAATTTGAGTTTACTTGTGCACTAATCATTAATAGTTCCGTTCATGAAAGTATTTACATTCGTATTTACATTCTTGAAGGCAGAAATTTTGAAAAGAACTTTCTCCACGTGCCAAGTATACGAGAGATTGATAAATCCCAAAAACCATCAAAATACTTAACTATTAACAAATTTGAATATTAATTTTACAATCAATTTGCTATTTCACAGGTCATTCAAAATTTCTACTTGCAACCTACACTTTTCACAATAATCATATTTCAAATTAAAGAGCCTCGTACTTGTATGGCTATCTACGATACAACAGCGTTTCCCAAACGCAATTTTAACGAACGATAATTGTAAAAGTATAATAATTGACCACTTATATGCCATCAGGAGATTTGAATATAATTGATTTATACATTACACAGGCTATCGTAATATGTATGATGATGACGACGACAACGACGACGACGACGACGACGATGAGGATGATGAGGATGAGGATGAGGATGATGATGATGAGGATGATGATGATGAGGATGAGGATGATGATGACGACGACGACGACGATGATGATGAGGATGAGGATGATGGTGATGAGCTAGCAGAGTGAGAATAACCAACTTTTCCCTAAATTAGGCTAAAGTAGAGTATCTGAAGATGAAGCGGTGAAATGATAGTGGTAAAGTGAGTGGAGGGTTAAAGAAAAGCAGAGAGAGAGGCTAAAACTCGCGACTTACGAGGATTTTGTATGTGAATAGGTGACATAGGCCTGGCGGTGGCGGTACTGGTGACGGCGCGCGTGACGGATGTCGTCGTCATTGCCATCGTCATCGGGGAAGGCGGTGGTGGAGGAACCTTCGCGTGTAGCGCAGCCAAGCAAGAGTTGGCTACGTCGTAGACGAGGTAGGCACCGTAATACCTTCCTGCACTGCCCATTTTCAATTTATGCCTACTAGGCAATGCGCTCATCTTCCCTCCTTTTGACGCCCGCGAACGCCCGGGAGGATCCTCTTGCGCCTGCGCGCCGCAAACTGTGACTAAAGTTGGGCTCTTTCCTGTTGCTTTCGACTATTTAAGTTGTTGGGCTGATTGATCTTAAGGGGACTAATGAGCCTTTCGAGCTTTTAGGATCATTTTGCGAGGTAGCGCTCCCCTTCCCATATCACATCACCACTTTTTTGCGCGAATTCCTTGTATTTGTTCTGAGGGTACGCTGCGTGGAGCATTTTTACATGCCGGTGTGGCCGATGTGGTGCGGTGGGATTGAGAAATTATTCGAAAAGTCACGGAGAATTGCTGGAACTTGAATATTTTCACGCCATCATTATTAGTCGTGTCGTTACTATTACTCGACAACCGCGTAATTTACTTTGGATAAAATCGATCCAATTGACCGTACAACTACTTCAATTCGTCAATTAGGCATGGGAACACTATCAGTTGAAATAGTAAAAGAAATAGTAACGCTTGTATTTATAAAATTTTTAAGAAAAAAATCCTCGCAATACGTACGTGCGTTTTCTTTTGCGCGCATTTACATCGACGGAATAATAGCAATAGAATATTAGTGCTCGTGCGGGTTTATAAGTAAAATTTTATTTCAAACCATGTAATTAAAAAACACGAATTCACTCGCTGGAACGTTACTACACGTAACGGCAACAATTATTAATCGTCGTCGAAGATTTTTCGAAAATTACATATCACCGAATGACGAACGAAGCAACGAGCAAATCGAATACTCGAATCGACTCTCAAATTCCAACGCGTTTATTTTCTCAGCTAATTTCAATATAAAACGAAAATTCTCTATAAAAACTCTTCGGTGCTTGGCGAGGCTCGTGCGATGAAACAAGTGGAAGGCCAGTAGTGTCCCTAAAAGGCAGGCATTAATAAATTCAAACACAATGCACGACCGACGGACTTTCAATTAAAGCACAAAAAGCATCGGCCAAGCGGGAAATGCCGCAGCCTAACACAGCCGAGCCGCCTTCTTTCTCACCGACGCACATTTATCCAAATGGGCCAAAACCGAGGAATAACTTCGCCACGAGCAACCTCTTACTTACATTTGAACGAGGCGGCGGCACACTCACTTTTCACTTTTTTCTTCGCGATCTGCTCCGTAACTGCGTGCCTACCACCGTCCGGCGACTCATCGCGCCTCCAACTGATCGTCACTCTCGCTTGCCCCGCCGACGTTTCGTGCTCCTTTTCCCTCGTTTCTTTTTTACTTTTCGCCACGATACAGGCATGCTTCGGGAGGAAACTCGCTCGTCCCGTGAACCGGAAGTCTCGGCCGGAAATGTCACGAGCGAGCGGGCGCCGCTGCCGCTGCCGCTGCCGCCGCCGCCGCCGCCGCCTCTGTTGCTGCCACAGATAAGTGCGAGTGCGCTCGAGTGTGTGACGAGCGATATTGAGCTTGGCGATTGCGCTTGCGACGATTACGTTTGCCGAAGACAGTTACTCTTGTGCTTCGGGCTGATTAGCTTGAATTTTAGGGCCGACTGTACCGATAATAATAAGCCTCGATCGCTCGTGGAGCAATTGTTGGTACATTGCCGCGCTCATGGCTTTATGAGCTATTTATTGAATAGCGCCGCTAATCTGCATTTTCGAGGCTTTTCGTTGCTCACTGGGCTTTGCTAGTGACAGTCTCTGTGCCTTATTTATTGGACGAAACTTTAAGAAATCGATGATTTTCCGAGACTATAAAATCATCATATTTAACATGCGCACACTATATATGCTTTATATTCTCGACACTCGATCCAAATATACTAGACTGTACTTTAAATAGTTGAAAATAGAATTTTCGACTGTAGCACTACTTCCACTACCTTCTGCCTTCTTGTAAAACTTCCTTTCAAGTGCAATATTACACTTTACCAATCATTAGAGTATTGAGTATAATATAAACTTTGTAAATTTTAAGCGTAATATATTTATCAAGAATCACGGCCATAATAATTTTATATATTCTTTTTGCGTAGAAAATTTGGCGTGTCTATGAATTTAATTTTAAATCAATATCGCTTTAAGTTGTTCTGTGTACTTACTGTGTACATATTTTGTTAAGCTTATTAACTTAATTGTAGTTCCTTCTTATACGTATAAAGTATAACGAATCAAATTTTTTATTAAAAGTGATCTCTACAAGCCAACATAAAGCAAGTTTAAAGCACGTGTACTTTGGATTTTGTAACGGTGTTATTAAATTTATATATAAACAATTTTAAAAGTACGCAAGTCTTTCTTTACGACTAATACAGATTTTTTACATTACATTCATAATGCACAAGGTTTAATCGAACCTTAAAATGCCGTCTACATCCATTATACATATAATTTCCTTAAATTTAATTGCATTAGATGTCTTTATCTAACGGGATTACGTCATTAAATAAATAAATTTGCATAATAAGAGGACGAGAATGGTACGATATAATGAAATAAATCAACCTATTGCTTTTACATTGCACGAAATAAGCTTTAAAAGAATGCCTATTTACTTTAACCTTCTGTTTATTTAAATTTATTTCTTATCAACAAATAATGCACACGAGCTGTTAAAAATACAGTCGTTCCCAATAAGCGACATCTCTCTTTAAACTACGAATGCGTGTCCAACAAGCAAATGTGAGTGCGCAAAAGCGTTGAATTAGAGTGGCAAGCGATAAAGCGACGAAATCGAAAATCGCTTTGCACATTATGTTCTATTCTCTCTCTCTCTCTCTCTGTTGTTGAAGGTCTGGCCAACACCGAGGCACACGTTAATACAGACCTTTTTTACGCCTTGCGGCGGTGTAATCACAATTGTGAGCCGCGATGCGTGGTATTTCGAAAGGACATCAATGTACAATGCGCGACGCGCCTTCTTTTGATGTGTGCACACAGTGCACCTGCACGAGCGGACTTGTGTGCGTGTCTGCGTGAATTTATGCGCTGGGTGCGCTTGTGTGCGCGGGCAAATCTTGTATGGCGAATCAGTGTGCGAGCGCTGTTTGACTTTGCATTGAGTGGTGCATTATACCAATGATTGATTGAGTTAATTTCTACGTGAAAGCGTAATATCGAATAATTTAATGTAATGCTAATTATACTGTGGTTTGAAGAAAATTAAAATCGAAAAAGCTTGAAACATATTCATTTATTTCTGTCTATGAATTTTGCTTTTGAAAGCATTTTAATCCTTTTCACACCAATTCAGAACGGCCGCTCGCATGTGTGCGTTGCACATATCATGAAAGTATACACGTAGTTTGTAAACTCGTTGTTTACATTTATTTAAACTCGATACAAATGTTTCATTTTCATAATAATTCTTTTGAATATACTACGTCATTAAACTTTTAAGTATTAAACTTAAAAAAATAATAATTAATAATAAACGTAATGATAATAATAATAACAGCAACAACAATAATAGCAATGATAATGGAGATGATAATAATGAAAAAAGGTGGCATTCATTGGCATTAAAATTAAATGAAATGGTTGATATAAATTTACAGTTTAAAAATATTTCAGATGTAGGATATTAAATATTTTTACTTTTAATTTAAAAATTATTATGATTACGGCACATGTTACCTCGTGCTATCTATAAAACTTTATACAATAACAATATCGCGATAGTCATTTTAGTCGCATAATAATATCATTTATTTTGCATTGTATTTTATATTCATAGTGCTGTTAATTGTTTTCGTAATAATTATTCTTAAAAAAAAAGATTGAAATCTATTGAAAATTCAATAGAGTTCTCTTGAAAAATTTAGTAAAGTTTAAGCAAACTTTTTATATAATAGACAGAAAAAAAAAGTGATGATGATTTTTACAAATAATTACATTATAAATGATTGATTTACTAATTACTAATCATTAATCAATTAAAGGTTAATTTTTTAACAACTCATTTTCATTATTATTCAAATCTATTTTCCAATACCTTTTAAACTTTCTTTTACATTAAATGATTTAATTATAAAACACTTGTAAGACAGATTGAAATGTTAATAATAATGTAAATATACATTTGATAGAAGTCAAAGTTTTTCCTTCGATTTATGACTTTCTCTCGCATATACATTATATTTTCTAAATATATATATATATATATATAGCATGTAATATAAATAATTCAGTGAGATGAAAAAATATCTATTCCAATGCAGGCGCATTCAATTCTGCGCTTCTCGTACAAGAGAAGAGAAAAATTGAAATAATAAATCTTTCATTGTAATCCATAAATCGAGAATAATTCATTATTTATATTTATTTTAAAAATATAATTGTCAAGTAATAGATAAAAGCACTTTAAATACGTAACAGAAAACTAAGTTCGATAATGATAACAACTTACGTGTTTCAGCTGGTATAGCCTAAATAGATAATTTTACTGTTAAACTATTAAATTTCTACTTCTTTATATGCAGTTTGACACAAAGCTGAAAAATTTGGAAAATATTCTCAATCAACGTTGATCCCATCAATAACCAATATAATTGCAAATTATTATTCAATATACGTTATAAAACGATTACACAAAAAAATGTTTCCAACGGTTGAATATTTAATTAAACGCATCTTACAATAATAAAATACATAGATTGTTGGTTTATTAATTTTTACATATTACAATAGAGAGAGAGACAAATATAATGGAACTGAAACATATCATCTTAATATAACATTTTATTATTATTATTTATTGACTTCTTTTGACATATATAGAACATATTTAAGCATAACTAACTATAGAATAATTATTACATTATGTCAAATATTATTTACTAATATATCTTATGGACGTACGGTATTTACATTATTATCTAAATTCTTGTATTTTTATTTCATCGTTTACTTTTTCTTTATATATATAAAAAAAAAAAAATTAAGTAAAATTCTAATTACATATAGTTTTCATGTTTTATGCCTTACATTAGTAATTTCGTATCATAAAAAATAAATCTTTACATATAATAATCAATCAGTATCAGTTCAAATCTCGACACGATTAAGATTTACATTTTCATTTTCGTAAGACCAACAATGATCAATTGCTTTGAATCTATATTTAAAAATTATATGTAAATATGAGATTTAAACATCTAAATGGAAGGTCATTGAACGTTATGTTTTATTATATATTAATGTTTTATTATGAGTTCATTCGTTCATTGTTCGTATCCGAGGGTCCCGTAATGTTCGAAAGCTGTTTTACATATTTAATGTATCATTGCCAATGGACGCTATTATTGTTGTAATTTTTTTCAAACGAATGCTATACATATTTTATTACAGAAAGTACTGCGAATGTAAATTGATGTAATATTAATAAGCGGCGATACGTTATATCGAGACGTCTTGAAATATCGCCTATAAACCATGCAGATTTCTGTTTTATTTCATTTCGCTCGCATAAATCCATAATAATACGAAATCAATATAATTCACTGTAATTAAAGTAGCGAGTAATTGTAATGTGACAGCCGTTAACATAATTTTGTAAAAGTAGCGTGCCCATTTTATTAAAATGATTAATATGAAAGTAATATATTTATATATATTATATCATTGAGTACACAACACGTGCATAGGATATTTATAGTCGGTGTTTGAATTGTATTGGAGCATTTGATCAATACGCTACCTCCTATAGAATTTTCGCCACCGATGACAATTAAATTGCGCAACAATTGTGACGCTTTTCTGCCACCAATTTCCTATCACTCTAACGATTTCCGCAGTAGCGGTGAATTTAAATCCGCCAATCTTTTAATTACTTCTGATTTTAAAGATAGATGCCGACCTTCAGCAAGGGCATTCAATTAAGTATTTCTCAAACGTTCGATATATTTGCGCCATAATAATATATATATTATTATACGAAATTATTATTTCCACAATTCAATTCAAAGAGAAATATTTCATTTAAGCTTGCAGTGCCTTGATAAATATGCCAATGGCAATTTTTACAATTCAATTCTTAATAAATCAATTCGTTACGTCAAACGATATATAATAATCGAAAGGAATACAATAATTTTAGATGATTATGCATTAAATTTTACAATTCGTACAACGACTATTAATTACTATCAGCTAATCAGCAATTTTAATATGAAATCATTCCTCAATTATCGTATGTTATTTCTTAGTGTTTGCATGAACGCCATTTTTAAATTCGAAGGGCTTTGGTAGCCGCAAAGGCGAGAAAAATTTTGACAAATCACAAACGTCTTTCTTACGAACATGCCCAAGGAAATCTCACGATTTCTCCAACTTTAAGATAGAAAGCACGAAAAAGTAGCAATGAGAGACAAACGACAAACATTTTTCTTTACACTTGTTACGAAAGCACAGGAGAGAAGGAAAGAAATAGGGGAGAGAAGGAAGAGAGTGAAATGGTCGAGTAGTGGAGAGGTAGACTTTTCATAAAAGGAAAATTTGCTCGCGTGAATGAAGCTGATTATAACAACGGAAAAGGCGACTTCTGAACGAAGGAGGGCCTTTGAAAAGTTTCAGGGCTGTAGAATTGTGCATATGTAGTGGTTCGCACTCTTTAAATAACAAACATAACGTTAATGTGTCGCCATGTTATCGACTATATTTAATGCCTTGAAAACAATTATTTGTTATTCTATTCTTTATGATGGATTAAACATGTAGGTGAAGCACTTGAGTTCATTTATTTTACAACGCAAATGGAATGAAATGGAAACAAAAATATTAAACACGTTTTGCAAAACTTGTACCAACGCCCTTAATTTCACAGACTTGGAGAATTCTTCTTTTTCTCTAGATAAATTGAATAAATACGTACCTTTCATTGAAAATAATGTGATACTGTTTATAAGCAATGCTAAGTTTTCATTTAATTCTCCTTTAAAACTCGGACAAAATATTATTGATCAAGTATTGTTTATCCAGCTCTAAGCCTTTTCTTTCTTTCTTAACTTTATTCTCAAAAATATTAAAATTCAACATTAAAAAACCAATATTTTTATTTCACTATATAACTTGAAATTACAAATTATTGCTTATTAAAGTAGCAATTGTATAAAAAGTCTCGAAAATTACATAATGCTTATTAGAACAATTAAAATCTGCTCAAATTGTTATTCGAATGGAAAATTTTTTTTTCCTCGAATCTTGATCCGGCAAGTATTGCAGATATTGTCATACGTAGCTTCCATATAACTTCCACTCACCGTGACAATCTTTTTTTCCCCAAATAGATTAATATTTCATAATTTCACGAACAATAAGAGGAAGATCCTCGCGAGGTTGCTGGGCAAAATAGAATTAAGCGAGTTTTAAAAGAAATATAATAAGAGTGGGCGCCTAAAACTAATGGAAGCAGAGGGAGTGAGATATAAGATGTGGGAGCACAACAACAAAAAGGGATTGTGTAAACGAGATGTTGCTTGCACATAATGTTAGCTGTCTGGCTATATTTTAACTTCGAAAGGAGCAGCAGAGAACTCGAACAAGTTCCTACAACTTTCACATGAAATATGGCTCCCCCTGTGAAATTTACTAAGTCACTATTCACTCACTTATCAACTAAAGCTCCTCTCCATCCCTTTCTAATTCTTTCCCTTCAATTCTGTGTTACAGCTTGCTTTTTGCAAATGTTGTTTCCAGATGTGCAACGTACGTTTCCCCGTGCATTTCCCTCTCTTATGGAATTCTTCGTTAATGTCTTATCATACATGCAAAAAGACCGCGGTTCTGTAGGGAAATTTGTATAATAAATGTTTATTACGATATCAGTTTGGTCACTTGAAATGCTGTTTATCTCGCGAAATAGGAAATGAAACTCGGAACAATTATTAGAAAGCTTAGAAGTCATAATTATGAATTTGTTCGTCGTTTAAACACACAAATGAATTATTTCATATCAATTAATAGAGGGCGCGAGCAATTCAATGTAAATATTAGATAATTATTAAGTAAAATTCTATTCCATATTACTTGGAATACAGATTCTTATTTGTATAAAGTTGATAAAGTTAAATTTTAGCTTTTAAATTTTATATTTTTTTCAATATTTTGGAGTTGCTTTCCAATGATATTTTAGGATTGCAAATTAGCGTGAAAATGTTTTAACCTCATTTATTGAAGCACAAAGTATTACAATAATATAATATTTATAAAATGTGTAAGTTGGTGCAAATTATAATGAAATCGTACGACATTTGAGTTATTGATTGAAATTAATTTTTCAACTGGAATATAAATGTCACCGAGTTCTTTAGATTTCATTAGCTTTTTGCTTGTAAATTCTTATCGTTTTCACCATATGCTTTGACCATTGCATCATACATTCTATCGTGGCCTTATGGATGTTATTTATTTATTTAGATGGATAGAAAAATGAAAAATCCCACCTTCGGGTACTCCCAGTTCCGCTGCAGTAACAAGAAAGGAGGGAACGGAGAATGGAAAACCTTTTAACCCATTTATTGCTAACAATATGAAAGGATATGTTTAAGTGAGATATCGGCACAACATAGGCTCGCACGCACACACGCTTATATATATATATATATATATGCATTCATATCTTGATATCATTGCAGAAAATTCAATAGTAATAGTGAAATGGGGCAAACCAATGAAAGTTTATTCGATCGGATAATAATGCGCTTTCAATGTGGAATTTGTTTAATCCAATAGAAGGATTCTGGAGTTTTGTTAGCACCTTCAGCACAAAGGGCTAGATTAAAAATATTATATTTCAACTGATGCTATTAACGTAGGCAATTTAATCATAAATTGTTTCAAAATTATAAGACATTCGTATTAAAAAATTTATATAATTTAATGTATATGTTTAAATTAATGCATTAGCATATTTAATAATTAATAATACGTTTATCATCATAAAGAAATTCAATCTCTATAATAACATCAAAATATAGAAAATATATAGTCTATAGTAATTATCTTAGACTTTAGATTTTTACACTTCTACAATGACAATTTAACATTGCAATTCTTGTGAAATTTATATATATATTATAGTATGGTACTTTTTCAATAAGCAAAAATAGTAATTAAATATTTTTCATTTTCAATTTACTTATACTGTATATAAAAATCAGTTTAAATAAGAATTGATCGAAATTAGAAACATATAAATTATGTAAATATTTATTAAATGCATATTGAATTCAACGTATTTAATAATTGATAATATAAATTTAATAATAAAATCAAGCAACTCTTTTGTGAAAATAAATTATTAGTCGATAATCAATATATATATTATTCTTTAAATTATTTATTGAAGTTGAGTTTATATTAATTGCACTATTAGAATAAAATAATATTTTGAAAATCAGCGTAAAAAGCAATGAAATTAATGTTCATTTATTTGAATAATTTTTATTTTTACCAAGAATATTCTTTTATAATAAATTAATCATTTTGATCTCTTTAATTGCAAATTGCCATATTAATTATCATGATTTTCATTAATGTCATAATAAATATGATCACGAATGATGGAGTAATAAAAATTATTATTAAATCTATCATAAATTTGGAATATTTAATTATATGATAATTAATATTGTATATTTCGGACATGAGACGATAGATAACCAAATGTGTTGTTTTATAATATCTTTCTAAGTATGTGTTATTTATTATTTTTGCCAATAAATTTTTTATCTTCTTATTTTATTAATCTAAAATATTATTGTGGCTTAAGCAACATCATATTGAAAAATATACGTGGTACTTCCATCGAATGAAATTCGTCAAAAATAATCCAGCTCAATGAATAATAATGGCTAATTGTGTGAAATATTTTCGAAACGAATAATTTAAATAAAGTCAGTTGATCTAATTAAAAAACCGTAAATGTAGGAATATGTTAGTGGTAGCCTTTCTTATACTGTTTCAATGGATTCTCCAACTACAATATTCAGATACTTATTGTCTCACTTATTTTTTCTCATTTCATCACATTTCTGTGCTGAAAGTCGAGTATTCCGTTGACTGAAATGCAATAAATATTCCCTTGCCATTTATTCATTTCATCTCAGTTTATTGAAGCTATTGATTTGTGTACTTTGTTAATATGTAATGTGACTCTTTTTAATGAATAGGAAAGGAAACGAGGCGTCAAAAGAACAGCATCGATCAGTTTTGCAGGAAGAAAAACTGACGTTCGTTACACTTGAATAATATGAAAGTATATATAATTTCCTTTTATCGAAAAGTTTTTTTACATCACTCAAAGTACATAGTTGAGCAATAAAAGCAAATATTTAGTTGAATTATATATTTAAAATATGCGAAAGAATAATTTACTGATATTATATTCGTTCAAATTTTTTTACAAAGCAAACATTTTTTCAAGATTTTTCATGTAAACGAAATTTTAAATACACGAAAAAGGAAACAATGTTTTTCTTTCTCTTTCAAAAGTAATAATTAGTATGGGAATTCGAGTGATACTAATAGATGAACATCGACTTGTTAAATAATTTCGCTCTAGATAACTGCCTAACGTCATTTTACTTGAGATAAGGTTGCGTAAACATTTATTTCTATAAACAACTAATTAAAGGTCAGTCATGTATTAAATATATTCATGAAGGTAGAGTTTAATACGTTAAATGTAGCAACTCAATGCGATTATTAACTATTGTAAATAGTAATTGTTATTGTACATATGTTTATATTTTTTTGTATGTTAAATTTTTTAATCGTCTGGCTTTGATTTTGAGCAGTCAAGAAATTAATTTTTTTTACAAAATTATTTCCACTTTAATGCAATAATTTCCGTGTTAAATTCAAAATTTCATTTATTAAAATAAACTTAAAATATAATTACAAATACAGAATAATTAATTAAATGTTTTCAAATAATTATAATTTTTTTTTTTAATGTATTTATTATGTAGATTATTATAAAAGAATTCATTCATTTAAATATTTTATAGAAATCTGTTTATAAAATAAATATTAAAATTGCTTAACTATTCTAATAATTGATGATTTGTATAAATTTATATATAATCGATATAATTAAATATAATCGATATGTATGAGAAATCACATCAAAATTTACTTTAAATTTATAGTATTTGAACTGCCTAAAAATTTTTATATTCGCGCTACTAAAATTTTACTCCAAGTTTATTTATTGATATTTATTTTCGTATATATTGATGAACTTTTTATTTCTTATTATTATAAAATTGTTACTTGTAAATTATGAAGAAAGTAAAAGGTAATAAAGCATTTATTTATTGTTTATAATATTTCAATTTGAATATTAACCGAAAATAGTTGTCGAATAGAGTTATTATTACTGATAATAAGAATGTTATAAATAATGAAAAAATAATATATTCATTCCTGTAAAGAATAATCGAATTTTCCTATTCACCGAAAAAATTACTTATTGTACTGTTTATTATTCTCCAGATTTGTTCAATTTATTGTATATTAGAAATGGTTTGAAATGATATGATACAAAGAATTTTCATTTTTATTTTCTATTTTCATGTTATTAATATTATAACAATAAGAGACCATATTATAATGCAAAAATTGCGTTATAATTTTTATTTTATATTAAAAATTAAAATCTTGAATGGTATTGTACGACTATGCTATAATGTTAATCAAATTTCTAAAAGTAGATTAATTCTCAATTTGAAATGGGATTGTTTATTGGAAAAAATCTCGATGTTCCAGTGGTGAAATATGATCTAACACGAGATGCACTTGTCAAAGAAATAACTGGATAAAGATCCCAACTTATTTCATATCAGAATCAGATATTTTACTCCTTCTTACCTTTAAAACAGAAACTAATGAAGAACGAATAAAGATACAGCAGTGCGCACGAGCCAGCTCGATAGAGAGAGCGAGGGAGAGAGAGCGAGGGAGAGAGCGAGGGAGAGAGTGGAGAGAAGAGAGAGAGAGTGAAAAGAGTGAGTGAGGGAGGGAGGGAGGGAGAGGAATAGAGAGAGTAAGAGAGAGAGGGAGAGAGTAAGTAAGAGAGAGAGAGAGAGATCGAGTTGGCTTTAGCGATAGCGGCAGCAGTTGGCCCGGGCATGCAGAAAAGCCATTCCATCCTGCCCCTACTTTCCACCTCGTACCCTCCCAGGAGAATCCCAGGGAGAGATGCTAAAGTGCTCGTGAGGCACTAGAACTCCTGGGATGACTTTCCTCATCCTCACCTACCTTCGGCCCTAGCCAGCCACCCTCTTCTCAATACTTTGCCGCGTTACCATTATAAACGTGAAAGCGTGAACGAACCGTCCAGTCGCGAGATAGCTTTAAGGCTATGAAGATCTAGGGAGGATCGAGGAGGGGAAAGAGTATATGGGAGGGTTCGATAGGTAAACGAGGAAAGTTTATTTGCGCATTTAGTACCGTCTTTGTTTTGACATTTACATGCGTATATGGATGCGCACGAGGTTCGATGCTCAGTTAAATTCTTGTTGCATTCATTATTTCAACATGGGAGCCTGAGATAAGATACCATTCATGATTATCTCGTGAATAATTTCTTTAATCGGAACTCAAATGCAATATCCGTCTGTTGTACGACATTTCAATAAATAATTAAAATGGTATAATTGTATTTAACATGTTTCATATAAATATATGATCATCCTGTTTGAAATGATGTTTGATGATATATATCTGTTTAGTGTATAAAGATGCAAAATTTGATTTCATACATTGATTTCATAAATTATATTACGGCTAGCATTTACATATGCATATATATATATATGTATTCTAATTTATTGAATTCTTAGTTAATTACAATCCTTTCCATCCTCATCAGTAACAATTTTAATGTAATATTTATTATCAAATGATTATTTGACGTTACTTTTAATAAACAAAAACAGCTTGATTAACAATACAATAAATTGGAATTACATTGTTAAAGTAAATATAGATAGATATTGATGTACTTATTAATTATTTGTAAAATAGTAACGTGGCACATGATCGACATTTCCAAAAGTTTATTCGACTTAAATGACTATTAAATATTATGATAATGCCAATGTCTGTTCAATTTTACTTCAAAGTCAATATTGCTTACCGAAATAATCTAATGGAGATAATTTTGATTAATAAAAGAACTTATTGTGGAGCTTATTGTTGTAATTATAGTACAAAAGACCGAACGTATATATTTAAAAAATAAAGTACTTTTTTAAATTATTACAGTCTGGAAATCTCTCCTTACTATCCTAATAAAAAGCTAAATTCGCCCTTACATTCGCAATTGCAAATCTGCAATAATTTTGCATTAAATTTTTCTTATTTAATAATTGCAGGTGGGTTGGCTTGTTTTTAAGTCTTGGTGCAATAAATAAATTCGTTTTCCAGTTTTTCTTTTTAAGACACATAGTTTTTAGCGTACGGGGCAAACGCTCGCTTGTTGATTCAACGAAAAGGGATAAAGTAACTGCTGACACTGTCTCCAGTTCCGAAAACTTGCTACTTTCATTTTGTACTAATGGCCGATAAAAAAAAAAGAAAAAAAGAACATAGAAGAAGAATAGATAGCGAACGAGAGCCTGAAGAGTTATAGAGTGAAAGAGAGAAGAGGAAAATGTTGTCAAAATATTTTATACGGAAGAGATAGCAGAAGAGTTGGTAAATTAAATTTGTTGTTCGAAGGTACGATAGAAAGACTATTAACGTGCTTCTGGAAAATATTAATGTTCAATGAATAAATCGACACATTTACTTGTGCACGACGATAAAGATGCTGGCAATTGATTATAGAGGAATGGCATTTAAATTACGACAATTACATTGCCATTTGAATGTCAGAATTGAGATAAATAGAGTCTCGCTAAGAGAAATTTAACGTCTAAAGGCGAGTCTCGAATTGTTATAAACGATCGTCTAGATTATTGATATGTCGGCATATATTGATATACTAATCCGACTGAAAAGTAAATGAAAGTTTCAGCGAGACGATAACAGGGCTGCAAGACCTTAGGGAAAATGCAGCAATGTGGTAGCAACAATTTTCGCGACTCGGTGATCTAGACAATGAGAAACCTCGCTCTCTCTCTCTCTCTCTGCCACGATATCGCCTATACCTTCACTATACCAAATTCCAAGATTTATCTTCGCAAAAAAGCTGGTCAGATTTAACTGCTCTGACTGGAGGCACTAAGCCAAGTTCTATGGAGTTCTTTCCCAGTGAATATATCTTTCTATCGTGGGTACTTTGGCTCTTTAATAGAGAGAGAGGGGGGGGGGAAATTAAAATAAATCAAAATTAAAAAAGAAGTAAATTTGTGCGCCACTGTGAATATGATAATTCACTGGCGTTCAAATAATTTTCTCACGAGTTGATAAGTCGAAGGGAGCGCCACTGCGAATAAATAACCTTTTACAATATTATCAATGAAGGTCATATAGTCATGTATGACCTTTCGTGATATTTGTAATAATAACCTCTTGTAATTGGAATAGTTAAGGGCGCTCCATTACTTAACGAACAATTCATTTGCGAAACATTTATCTCATCGCAATTGATTATTTCCATTGAAAGTCGAAGCGAGTTTTCGCGACAGTTTAGCTTGCAAAATATGTGTGCGCGTGCAAAAAATATTCTTTCGCAATATTATCAATATTGAAATCGTTTTTAAAATCAGTTCATAAATTCATCGGTTTAATCTCAAGACTTGAGATTTCGCTTCGATCCGCACATTACAATAATCTTCTGTAATGTCTTAGTGAACTATAATGTCATAGTGAAAATTATGCCCATGACTAAACATAAAAATGCACGTCACGTGATATGAAAATAATGGAATTTGTTGAGAGCGTTTACATTTTGAATATTTACTCGTGCAAAAAGTTCGCATCGAGCACCTGCATGTACTATTGGACTTTGGAGTTTCGGTCTCTGTTTTTCTTTCCTCGTACTTTCCCTCTGAATTGCCATGTCTATCGCAAAACTAACGAAACATGAACAATATACTCGCATGAAAAGGAGGTGAGAAAATAAAGACATAGCGAAGCAGGAAAATACACAGACAGATAGACAAAGAGGAGAAAAAATATTTCAAATATAAAAAAGTTGGGAAAAAATGTATATATGTCGCGACAATAAAGGATAGAGAAACATACAACTTTTGCTCATATTGTTTGGTCGGAAATTTCAATGAGAGATGAATTCTTCCTCGCTAAGATTTCATTTTTATACATTGATTCTTTACATTGTCCAACTTTTTTTTCCTTTTCTTTTCTTACTAATTGATTACGTACGAATGACAATATCGAACAAGAATTTTCATCCGAGTGGATTTGTTTTATTATTTTAGAGAATAATTTTCAATTATATGTTTTTATTGGGAATTGAAATGATTGGTGAAATGAATTGCTAGAAACTCTATGTCTATTGAGATCAAATTTTATATTTGTAATAATAATATTTTAAGACATTAATCATTTCTATGCATAAATTTGAGAAGATATTCATTAATTTAGAATAATGCAATAGAAATTCCCAATAGACATTTGAAGTATAACAATTATTTTTAAAAAAGTACATCTAGTAATAAAAAAGAAATATAAATTATAAAACATATGTCAAGGCCAATTGTCATTATTTTTTCATTATTACAAGTAAATATGCAATAAAGATTCTTTCTATTCGTAAAAAATTATTAGAAATGAATGGGGCACTATTCATTATGATTTCATCAATAAAAATATATGATCCTCCATGATTAAATTAATCATAGCAAGTCAATCGACCTCCATGGAAACGTTAAAATATTTTTATAAATATAAAATACACACGCGTTAAATAAATATATATGTGGGAGGACACGGGTACAAATTCATCTCGATCAAGTTTAACTTGACACAGCGAATCCTCAAGTGCCATTTTACGAGTTTGCATTACCATTGGGAGTAGCTGTATTGAGAAAAAGAGTGAGAAATAGAAAGAAAGAAGGAGGAAGAGAGAGAGAGAGTGAGAGAGAGAGTGAGCGGGGTACCGGGGTCAATAGTTGTAGTAGAGGAGCAAATGTCGCATCACTAGTTTCCTAGGTAACGCTTCTTCAGAGTTTCCTGGTGCATTATGTTATCATCCTTTCTTTCTTTTCTACCGGCTATTCTCTCCTCTCTTTTCGCATACGCATTATCCTTCGGCGATATTTTATTTTATCTATGCTCACCTATAGCACCTTAGCCGTTAGAAAGACTTCGGACACACACACACACACACACACACACACACGCACACACACACACACACACATCTACACACATACACATCTATACACACACACACTTGAATTCTGCATAGGAATGATTAGTATTATAAAAGTGGTTTTAATGTCCATAACAAAATTATTTCATATCTAATGATAATGATACAATTAATTATAGTTGATTGGATAAAATAACATATGGGTATCTACTTAATTTTCAGAGATATTCAAATTATCACTTATAAGCATAGTTTAAACGTAGTTTAAACATAGTTGAAACAAAGAAATATAACATTATATAAATATAAAATCAAGCCGGTTATTAAAACTATATGATTGTAAATATAATGTAAAATAAAATTGGTCTTTTATTATGAAATTCCAGTCAATAAAATATAAAATACTATTAAGACAAATGATTGTTAATATTATGCAAATATGATGAGAAAAAACTTATAAAAATAATATAAAATTTAAATCATTTTGCAATTCACGGAATAAATGAAAATTAAAAAAGTTTATACACAGAATTGTTGGAAAGTTTTGTTAAATTATGTAATAGAATAACTAGAGTGCACGCGCATTTAAAAAATGCTACATTTATGAAATATAAAGATAATAAGACATATTGCAAATTGTAGACTTTACGTTATTAATAAAAAAGCAATTTTGAAAGTGAAAAATTTCACGTCCATTTATGGCACTCGATACGCAATGTAAGTATGATGACAAATTACTTCTCAATCCTCTTTTAAATAATCCGTATTGTTTGTATCAATACTCTTCTATTTAATACAAGTTCAATATTTTATATTATTAATCAGAAAATTTCATTTCAATTTGTTAATATTAATAATTCGTAAATAACATTGATAATCCAGCTTAATATGGTCATAAAAATTGTTGCACTATAATCAATTGGAAGATAAAGTATCGAGAAAATTGTTTAACATAGTAAGAAGACTCGTAGAGTACATATCCAATGAATATTTTTTATTGAAATATTGCGAGTAATTTCAGATAAAATCATTCTCCAATATCTTCAAGTGAACGTTCATATATTTAAAAATAAAAATGTTTATTGCAAATCATTATGTTTATTGAGCTATTTTAAGGTCGAGTAGTGATAATAGTTTGTAAATATTAATTTCACGCAATTCAATACATTTGAAAGAGAAGTATTTTACTTTAAGGAAATACTTTGGAAAATTGTATGATGCAGGAACTAATTTTACGCTTAAAACAGAAAACTAATTCTCTTAATCATTATAAAAGAAGTTTGGAGCAGCACTATTCATTCGAGAAAATATCCATGAATTCGTCTAATTAGAAACATTTTTCTTAAAACGACTCGTGCAAATATTTAAAATATATCAATGATATACTTTTACCACTTGCACAAAGCATAATATGTTTATTCGTTGAAAAAATGTTCAACCCGTTAACACGAATAATATTAATAATAATAATAATAATAATAATAATACATTACTTAATTCTCATCCTTGTTTGTTTGGAAAGTTGTTCGTATAAATATTTCAAATTAAATATTACAATAAGCTACATAAAAGCTGGCAAAATAAAGTAAAAATTCCGTATTAACGATCAGCCGTAGAATTCAAGTCATATAAAGTATTTTGAAAGCTACATAGAAATTAGCGAACTACACTACCATGTAATTGCAATGGCTTCGAGGCTTGTTTTATGCAGTTGAAGTTTTTGGTATTATCATAAATTCCATCTCATTCTTTTCAAACTACCAACTTCTACATATATACATATATACATATATACGTGCAATGTTCTTATTAGTGTATTCTTGTGCTAAATAAGGAGAGTAACTGATCGGGTGTACGTGTGTGCGCGCGAGTCAATGGGATAAAACGGAGAAGCCCAAAGATGAGCGTAATAGAGAGAAATGAAGGATCGAGAGAGGATAAAAGAGAGAAGACATTCCATTTTAACTGGTTTGAAGGGGTGCTTGGCAATCGAATTTACTGCCAGGCTGCCCAGCGGATGAACTCTTCCCCTCTGTCTCTTTCTTTTTCTCATTTTCGAGACGCTTACTGGACAATATTTTGGCGTCCGCTGAGCCGTTGATTTATACCTTTAAACTTTAACACTTTTTTCTTCGTCTAGCTAGGCATTTGGTTCTCTTCTAGTTAAGCACTTGTGTCTTTCTCTACTATTCCCCTCTTAAGTGTATTGTTTAATATTTACTTATTTCGTCTATTCTAGCATTTCTTGCCTTTCTTCTCGGCCACATGAATTCTCCTTATCAGCATTTTTAAATCTAGTGAATATATTTCCTCAAGTATTTTCCGGCAAATGCTTATGGAAAGCGATTGCGACTGAATGCTAATTAATTTTCTTCCATCGTTATAAATATATTATTAATCTAGAAAGACAAATAAACTAATTGCTAACGATGGTGAATTAGATGGTTCTATTGAATAAATAACTTTTAGTTGCAAATTTCTGCAAATATATTTTACAAATGTATATACACGCGCGCGTACATATATACACACAACTGTATTTTTATATTTTGAAAAAATGTATATTTATATATATTTATATACATGCATATTTGAATAGATGATTGTTTATTTTATATTTTTATTAAATATTCTATGAAATTTTATCATTATGATTTAATAATTTCAAAAGACTTGTAATATTTTGGAGAAATACGCGTTCAATGTTTCTCAAATGATCAAAGCTTATAGAGTATCTGGGCAATATAGTATATATTTCTCAAATAATATAATACAAGTGAAAAATAATTTTCTATTTTGTCATCGATATCCTACGATATTTTACCCAATGTTAACAATTGCAATATTGAAAAGATGGATTATTACAAATTTTTAGAGTGATGATACTCCTCAATCAGAGATCTGATTCATGTATTAGTTTATGGTCACGTATAGAATATTTTCATGCGTGATTTTATATTTAAATTAAAGGAAGTTCGCATATCACTTTTTCAAGTTTTATTTTAATACTGAAATATAGTGGAGTGAGATAGTCAACTTGGCATTGTTGTAGGTCTCCGTTATTAATATTTCAATGATAGTAATTATTTGATTGTCACATTCACGTAATAGCAAATAAATTTTCTGTTAGTTACAGAAAAATTATCAATTAATTAATTGCGCAGTAATAGAACATAAATATTATACCAACATTTACTTATTTCATAATATCTAATTTCCCATATTCAAGTTTTTCATATAATTATTCTCAAATTACTGTATAATAATATAAATATAAATTTATATCTATAGTACACACACACACACACGCACGCACACATATCATACAAAAATTAAATAATATATTCTATTTATTATAATAATAATTCAATATCAAATATTTCCGAGCCTGGTTACAATTCTAAAAGTTACATTAATTTTCAAGTATTATTTCTTAGAATATCAAATACATCTATAATATTTCGTACACTTGATGAGATTTAAATAACTATTTATTTTCTCGCAGTTTATCATAGTATTATTTCATCGCAAACAAATATTTATATGTGTATGTCTAGATAGAGAACGATAAGCGATGTCGGTACAGTAGTATACAGTTATGTGTGTGCGCGCGTGTGTATGCGCGTGTACGATCGATATTGGGCTTAGCGTGTCATTACTAGTCTATTTTCACTGCTCTCACTGTGGTGACCGATTCATGCAACTGCTATTTGCATGGGATGCGTGAGCATATCAAGTTTTCAGAAATACGAGTATCTTTTCCATTAGCAAACCTGATCTGAAATGTTTCTTGTCTTGGTAACGCAAAATGTGGAAAACAATGGAGGCCTAAGCTACGGAGACATCATGGATGACAGATCGATGACTGACGTGTGTTTATCGAATGACATGTGATTAGAGACGAAATAATAATAATATTACATAAGGGCTGTAGATATTCAAATTAAATTGAAGGAAGAGAGTTAAGAGCACAATAGTTGCAGTTTTAAAAACTCGAAATATAAATCTATCTTTTTATTGAAGGCGATAAAGTTTAGAAGTAAAATAAGGATTGGATAATATTATACGATATAATTTCAATATTTCTAATATATATTAACTTCATTAAAATAAAGTGGCAGTGAAGATTAATAAAAAAATAAAAATTCACGACTACTCTATATATGTATTTTTTTATTCTGCTTCTATCTCTCTCTCTCACTCTCTCTTTCTGTATTTAGATATTTATTTATATTAGAATAAGTTTATAATGCAAGTTTCACTTTTTTTTTAATATTTAATAAATAGAAATCTAAGAATATTAATGGAAATTCGAGAATGTGTTGTAAATAGTCGATTAAAGTAGAATCAGTCAGGTGAAGAAAACGATTACTGATATGGAGTTTTTTTATTCGTGTAACCTTCACTTTTAAGCACAGCGAAGTTTTGATTTAAATATTTTTAATAAACACAGTTTCATATAAAACTATCCATATATTAGTTATACCACTGTAGCTTACATTACAGTATAAGCATATAATCTCAATAAATTGGTTTAATAGTTCAATTTAATAGTTTATAATTAGTTTGTTCTTTCATTTATTAAGTATTGTTATTATAAAGTCATAAACTTAATGTTTTAATGAAAATTTAGTAAGAGTATCATATAATTCAATAAATTAAGTAATAAAAATCATACTAATAATCATAAAATGAAATGGTGTAATAGTTTTTATTAATAAATATATGTCAATTGACTCGGCTAGAATTTTGTTGCTATTATTAAAATATCTTTGTATTTAGAAGATTGTATATTTGTATTTGTATTTGTATATTTAACAGTTTTTGAGAAATTTTATAGAAGAAAATTATAATTTGAGTAAATAAAAGGATTGTATTAAATGAAACATAAATTATAATTATGAGATTTGTTATTTTACATACAAGATTCAAGGAATCGATTGGTAGGTTGAAAAATTAAATAAACTATATATTATAATTTCATTTATGAATTGAAGTAAATTTTGTAAAAACTTAAGCAAATAGTTTATAATGAATGAATAATAAATACAACTAATTATTAATTCATACTAAATGTAAAGTAATTAACTCCTCCGTGGTATGGAGTTCTTTTTGAAAAAAATTCATTTAATCTAAGAAACAAGTTTCGAGAATCAAAAATAACGTTAAAAACTGAAAGGGCTTGTGCATATTAAAATGTGTAATAGAAATAAAAGAAGATGGGAAGTCGTGCAGCTGACGAAGCTGCGTTAAAGATAAAAACATGCATACATATATATATATATATATATATATATATATATGTAATAATAAAATAGATACGCGATGGATGGCTTTGGCTTTAACTTCGGTTTCCTGACGAGGTTACTGAAGTTTTGTCCGCAGATTCAATTTTAGTTGGCGCGTCCGCCATCCACGCCTCTCCCTCTCTGTCTCTCTTTCTTTTTCAACTGACACTGGGCTGCTTTGGCTTGAGCAGCAAATCTGCAGCTAAAGCCTCACGCGGCCGGGGGGGAGGGGGAGATAGCGTGTTTCTGAATAATATATATTCAGGAACAGGAAGCATCAGCTACAGTTAATATACGAGCGCGCATTTGTTATTATATTTTGAATATAATTGTAGTGTATATTTAAATGTGAAGGGAATAATTTCTTTACGTTGTAAATAATCTACGTCGGACGATAATAAATTCGTTTTGACATAACGACATAATTCTATGCACGCAGTTTCAATTCTATATATTTATAATATGTTGATTTTTATGTTTTAGGAAAGTGAGTTGAATTAACTTTTCTTAAAATTATTTAACAATAATTAAACTGCAATTTGTTCGCCGTTAAATGGATAATCATTACATTGGCAATTTTTTATATATGTAAATATGTTTTGGAAAATTAGACGTATCATTCGGTTAAAGAATTTATCACCAATTTTCCTAACTACATGTGCACGCATATTTCAATTGATTATTCGTTCGATTTAATAATGATCGAATGAAATTGTCGGTCGTATTTGTGATATTTTTGTTCAAATTATTATTATATTTGTGATGTTAATGATATTTTTAATAATATTTATCTAAATATAAAATTTTATATTCAATTATCTAAATATCAAATCACAGTTATCAAAGTACAATAGGCATATACAATCAAAGGCATTTTCACTTTAGATCTCTTGCTATATTTAAGCATAATCTTTAAAATTATAACAAATTCAATAGAGCTGCATTATCAGAATTGAAATTTAGTTGTTATTTAGTAGTTATTATTTATTTATTATTAATTCCATGAAATTTCGTCACGAGTCTCCCAATGATTTACAAAACATTATTATGAATTTTTTATCACACACTAATTGAAAACAATTGATCAAGTGGTCGGGAATTTTTGGAACCTAGAATTCTTATGTGATATATTTTAAATGGACTTGACTATTTCTATAGAATTGCGCGGCCAACGATTACGCGTTAAGTGAGTTTCCGCGTTTATCGCCATCAAAAGTCAAGACTGAAAGACAAACAATTCCTGCCGTTTGACAAAGCTTTCGAGTTAGCATTATCTATCTCACTCCACCGCTCCCTACAGCTCCCTACCCATCTATTCTTTATATTATCATTGTTTCTCTTTCTCTCTATGTTCTGAATTGAATTTTCTTTCATCAAGACATTCACTTTTTACTCTTCTTTAGTTTTCAGTAGTGGAAGTACTCGGTAACTTTTGTACCTCTCGTCACGACTCTATTAATTGGGTTTCAAAGTTACCCAAGTTTCGAGGCTAAGCGCGATTATTATGGAATGGAAGGACAGAAAAAAGTAAAAGCGAGATACAGTTAGAAGTGGAGAAAGACAGACAGTGATTGATTAATCGACACGTTTTACTTATTTTCGGAAAATATCAATTTAAGAATGAATTAGAATGATAAAATTTGTCAAGTTCAATATTTATTTATTTACTGTGGTTAATATGATCTATTGAAATACTGGAAGAAGAACAGAAAATACAATTGAATATAAAGCATCTTTTTTTTCAATTTTATCTAATCGTACCCTTAGATTCACAAATACAAAATTACATAATTATATGATTATTCTTTAAGCATAATATATATATATCTACTAAATATCCTGCAGATTTATTATTAAAACATGTTAAATTTATATTGTTTTAACGAAATAAACAACAATGAATAGTTTTTTATCTAATTCTAGGAGCGACAGCCATGTGAATAAAAATGTAAAGGGAAAATAAGAAGAAAAGAACTCCTTTGTTTATGCAAATATGTTAAAAGTTTCGATGTTTACATTGAATTTTAGCTTTTATATTATGGAGCACGCCTACGACATTCAATTTGTTTATTATTATATAACGAATGACATATAACTAATTCATTTATTGGGATGAATTATTTTTACGATCACGAGTAATTTGTGATCGATAACATATCTTTATAAAGACAAAGTAAACATCCAAACCAAAAATGTTCTAAATTAGCATTGAATTTTATGGGAAATATTTTGCTTTACCCGTATAAAGTTAAGTTTCACTGTAAATAGGATAAGAAATAAAACTGTATCGCTAATAAACTATTTCGTTTAATTCGCAAATAAAGTCTCGTGGAATTAAGATTGCCTATCATTGATATTTAATTTGATACTGCGCCGACAATTATTCTTACTTTATTTTGAAGTACAGATCACCAGTGTTTGGCCAGAGTATCAAATGTCAAGCTTAGCTAAGCTCAAGTTTAAACACCTCGGGATTACATTACACTCGGAACCATACATTTATACTATATCTACTATGCTATTATACTATTAATGGGAATTCTTTACGTAGTGTCTTACATTAACGAATACAATATCGAGCGAGTAATTTCTAGAAAGAGACGGCTTTTATCATTTAAGTTTGAAAAAAAAATTACAGAATTTGTAACTCGAACATTTCTATTTTACCTCGAGCTAACCTACTTTCATTCTCCCTTTTAAACAAATATTAAACAAATATTAAAAATTGTTTAAACATTAAACAAAAAGCTGGCCTATTAAATCATTATGGAATATGAAGTTGCACATCAAGTATAAGGAGCATGTTCTGAAAATTCTTTTTTAATGAAAATAATTTCTCGTAAACATTTGATTGTTTAAAACATGTAATATGAGCGTTAAAAGCGCTCGATTCCGAAACTGGCATAATTAAGTTTCAAGTGAGTTTACGAGTTTGTCTGAGAAAGGGAGTTTTAGTCAAAAAGTGATGCTGAGACGAGTCTAAGAGAAAGGAGATCAAAGTTTCCTAACATGCACTTTACACTTGACTTACAAGAATTCATCCTCTTTTAATTAGATTCCAATATTAGTTTAAAGAGCATAAATTGTTATATTGATCCATCATTTAATGGTGTCGATGTGGTGACGATGAGAATAGTTCACTTAGACATGAAAATTAATTTATTGAAACTTGGCCAAACTTAATAAAATTTTAAATATGATTAATATTCAATATAAATAATATAAAATAATCAATATATAAATAATATAAATATGATTAATATAATTTACTTAGATAAATTTAATATTTCATGATAATATTTGTTTAAAGGCTCCAATATTATTATTACTATTATTAATTTATCATTCAAATTTTTTAATATAAATTCTGTATTATAAGTTGAAATTCATTATGATATAGGATCGATAAATACAATGAATTTAGAGAAATACCGCATATATATATATATGTATAGAAAATTATATTAATTGTAAAATCAGCCATCAAGTCGATGACTGATGAAATCAAGTCGATTCCATTATTGATACTTCAATATCTAATGTTCGCATTATTTATAAACTATAGATTATTATTAATAGATTCTTATTAATTATTATATTCTAAGTAAAGAATAATTAATTAATCTCACTCAGTTGCGAGCTTTCTTCATACAACTAGTTTATAAAGTTTTATCGATGCCACATACACACACACACGCACGCACGCACACACACACATTATCACTTATATTTATACTCTATTGTTCAACCATAAATAATATACACGCGCAAGTACGAGAAGGTTTTCAATTTAACGCAACGTACAAGTATTATAATCTCATATAAGAAAGTTCTCCGAGGCTACATTTAATAATTAACATTTCACATCACAACTATGTAAGATATCGTACATTGTATCGATATACAATATTATAAATTTTTAATATTACGAAAGGTCTCAACTCAATATGGCCAATTAATTATTTTATACGCGCACGTATACATATTCATCGAGCTTTTAATTCAATTTTCTCTAATATTTGCAGGTTACGCACCCATTGTCATAAAATGAATTTTGATGATACAAGTGCATGTATGTGTGCGCGCGAGCGTACGAGCGTTTATAATAAGTGAGAATATTAGAATGAATATTTTACTTACGGCAGATATAAAAATAAAATTACAAAAATGGAATTGAATGAGTCTGACAAAGTATAAGACGATTTGATATGATTCTATATGTTATTGAACGAATATGTGATGTGATAAACATACAGTTTTTAAACGGTTATTCAACAAATAATGTCGAAACTGTAATACGATTTTAAATAAATTACCAAACAAAATAGATGTAAAAGCATTATGTACCGGAAAGTTCACTTAATATCAATTCCAAGTGCATCAAATTTCTTGCACAGCCACAAATGTATAAGGCCGATGTGTTATGACTCATTGAATTTATTTTACTTTAGAGTTTTAACTTGTCATGTGTCACGAGGAGAACAATTAAATGTCTCCTTTTTGTATAAAACAGAAAATATTAGGTCCTAATAAATGCGCGATGGAATGCGAAATTTATTTTGAATAGAAAATGATATATTCGATAATTGCAGTAATGGAATGAGAATTCTCAAGCTCAGACTGTAGATATGAAAGTAATTGATTTGAAAAAATATTACTACTATTATTAACATTAATATTATATTATTAAAAATAACGAGTTCTCGATTAATTATTTATGCCGAATACAAATACAGATGAGTAATATATAAATATTATTTCATTGATAGATATTTGTCTTCATTCAATTAGGTTTACTTTCATATTTCGTTCTCATCGTTTAGATAATATTCAACCTAACAATAGATTAGAAGAAGATACTTGATTAGATAAACCTTACCGTTCAATTATTGTACCTAATGTAAACACAATGTCGTTTAATTAATCAGTTGTTTAATTTAACATTAAACGAAACAATCTATTTAGCAATTAAAGAAATAGCTTGCGCGTGATATTCGAACTAATTTTAATTGGTAATGTAACGCTTGCATTTACGCTTTGAAGTCACTGGCATTCGAAATTATAAAGCATAAATCGAGAATAGGACGGACGAATTGGAGGAGCTGAAATTTATTTAAGCGATGCTTTCGGTAGGGATTTCTCTTTATTTATAATTTATATTCCCACGGAGCCACAAGAGCTTCAAGACATTTCGAATGGATCGAGCGATGAAACTATTAAACTAAATTAGTCAACATAATTTCGCGGCATTACGAATGATTGATTCTTTCTGTAAAAATTCCCTTTCATTGAATTCACATTAAATCAGATAACCACGCACTCACTTTACCATCGGACGCCCACGCACCTAAATCAAACGATTTGGCGCTTCCGATTTTTCCGCCCGATAGTCAAAGCGCAAGCAATTTATGGTTATTTTAAAATCGTGTAATCTCGCTATCGCGTCCCTGTAAAATATGAGGCGCGCCTCCCCATGCAGATTCGCTTTAAAATTCGGAATAAACCGCGAGTACACTTTTTCACTTATAATCTCGCCGAACCTAATTTCACTATGCAACGAGTTGCTGAAAAATCATCCTCTGCCTAACCAACAAGAAGATTGCCGGTCGAGGCGGAATTCTCGCAAAAAAGATTATTCCAATAACGAGCATTTTTTATGAGCGAATTATGCGAAATAATGGTAAATATGATTTCTCGTGTAACTTTTGTGGCAGCCGAATTATTCCCTCTCGATGCACACGATGCGCTCGATACACGCGATCTTTACACGTGAATTGGGAATGTTTTTTGTATTATTAGCAGTGAAAAAGTCCAAAAATATTTACAACTTCTTTGCAAGCTATTTTCAATGCACCAAGCCTTCAATTAATATATCTCATGGAATTGATGATTTATTCACTTACTCAATATACATATGTAATGTTTGTAAATATTTTCTCCATCCTGTCTAAACTTGTGATTGCGAGGGATGAAAGGGACAGACTCAAAGTTTTACATATTATGTTGCATTTATCAATTTATTAATACTCGATCGTTCAAAAGATGCAAATTTTTCTTAAACTTGTTGTTTCAAATGGTTTGCATTTAAGCAAATTATGATTCCTCGCTTACCCTTCCTTACTGAAATCACAAGTGAAATTAAATTCCACTTGAATGCCACTGATAATGCGCGTATTTTTATTTAGTGAAAGTATAAGTTAATTGTTGAATTGTATTGCCCGATGCAAAGATACGAGTCAAATGTCTTTACATAGGAGTTACACAAAAGACCAAGGGCGCAAAGTTTTTCAGTATGGGCACACAGATGTCGAATTTATACGCTACTATTCGTCAATAAAACTGACATGTAGCGCAACACAAAAACTTGGTAAAAGTTTAACTGTATTCTTGCATTTTTCTTTTATTGTTTTTCTAACTGTATAATTCAAGCTTTCCTGTGCTCCGTTGCATTTACAAGCGTTCATGAATTTTTCATGCATATGAAAAGTGATAGAATTGCAGCATCGAAAGATTCTTGACTTTCATTATCTTCCAAGAAATATTTCTTGTACTCTAATATTAATTATAAAACATTCAATCGAATAAATGGATATTCGAAGACAAAAATATGGAAAATCATTTCATTAATTAAATGTAATAAGTAACGCTAAAGAACTAAATTCACCAGGAAAATAAATGACCAAACCGAGTTAAATGTAAAAGAAAATGATTCGTTTATCACCGACAATAGTCATGTATGCAGTTGTATTAAGTGTAAAAAGTCAATTTTTTAAGTAATACAAGTTTTATAGTAAAATACTAGTAATATAACATATTTACCTTCTTCCTAAATGTACATTTTTTCTTTTTTTTTGACTTGAATACTTGGAAAAACTAATTTAGTTGGAATAAAAATATTTTAATATTAATGATACTTTTGTTCTAATATTGCCAATAGTACATTAACAGTCAAATCAGAGAAATGTAATTTTATTTAAAAAATTGTGTTTACTTTTACGTTGAGATTTATCACTGAATTCACAGTTTCTCGTCCCTTTAAAATTCATTCAATCTATATGAGCGACTAAAATCATATACATTATCTGATTATTTGTACAAAGATCATTATACAAAGCGCCATATAGTTAATAATTCGGATAAAAGAGCTTGAGCCTTTTATGAAATTAATTTTTTCCTTTATACAAGTGCTTCACCGACCATATTCCTTTAAATGCAGTATACACAGTCAAGCTACAACCGCAAAATCCAATAGAATACAACGAGTCAACTGTTCATTAGTCATAAGTAACGTGGAACAAGGTAGAATAAGAGATAGATTAAGAAAGGTTAGTATACAGTTAAGTTGCGCAAACAATTATAAGTTTTCCGCAGTACAATATAGTCACGACGTACTATTCTCCGTAATGTCATTTACTTCATTATATTTATATTTTTAAGAAAGGAAACACTATGAGATGTTCCAATCTCATGAATAGTATATGCAAATATTTTTATCAGTGTAGAAATTCGTGTTTATAGTAAGATATTAAAAATTGTAATTTCATATCTATGTTCATGTAATTGCTCGAAAGGTTACCAATTGTTAACAGCAATATGAGCCAAGAAGTATTTTTATTACTCCAAGTATGTGAAACATTCACATAAGATATATTGTAAAATGAATAAATTTATAAAAAAAAAATCATAATAAAGCACAAAGCAATGATAAAGTGTCGGAAAAATTTGGTTAATACCTACAGAAATGTTAATTACGTGTGGGAATTAATTGAAATATTAGGATAAATCATTGATTTACTATGTTTGGTATAAAAATCAGATCTAGGAGAGAGTGTCTAAAGTTGTTATTATTCTTTTTTGCGAGAACTTTATGGAAAAGAAAAAAAGAAGCAAACCCAACGAATGAATATTGACCAAGAAAGAGTAGCGAGTGAAATATTTCCATTTGCCATTCGATTAGCAAATAAGTACGGAATGCCAAATGGCAACATTTAGATGGGCAAACCTACCTGATTTGTTAACGTTGGAGCTCTGATTGGTTGTGTGGGCGATAGTTGTGCTCATCTGTAGCTTCGATGGCTCGAGTTTCTGTTGAGGTACGCTATGGGCCGGTATAGGGCCCGGATTAGTCATCGTCGTCATCGTCGTGGGCATCATGAGCGTGGACATCGTTAGCATTTTCGAATTGGCTAATTGTCGTTGCGATCACCGCTAATGTAAAGGAGGCTTCGCCGTACTCTTCACGGCCTCCCCCCCCCAAAAAAAAAACTTCCCCTTCCCGCACTTTCCCGTCTGGCCTGCTGTGGTCACTTCTTTGCCGGAGACAAATGCACTACTATGCAATAGTTCATACTATTCTCTAAAGTGTCAACATTAGTTCATTGTTATGGGCCTCTTTATTAAAGCTGATGGCTCTTCTTAAATCGCCGAGGTATTTAATGGTGAGAAAGTGCCTTCCTACCACTGGCAATGAGTTGGTATTGTTATATCTGTATTATAGGTTGGCGAGGGCCCTCGCTTAGACGCTTAATTGAGAGATTTGTTTGTAAGTCTAAATTGTATTGCAGCTTTTTACTTAGAACCTATTAGCATCAACTTGAAGGTTGTAAAGTTAGAAAAGGTCGGAGTGAAAGAAACTTTTCCCCTCCTTGTCTGCCTAGCACTCGCGAGTGGAAAAGCCTTGGCGCTTCTCTATTTTCACAAGGGTCGCATTACACTTGAAATAATTTCGAGTCGTCTCGTCGCCTCTGGGGGGTGGGTGGGGGGGGGGGGTAGAGAAAAGAGAGAAGATGATGGACTCTCGAGACGGAACTTCGAGATGGTGCTTTTCAAGTGCCTCGCGGCATAACTGCGCTCGCGAGATCTACTTGTTTCTTTTCTCTCTCGTGTCTCACTTGTACTTGTACTGCCTCTCCTCGTTACCACTGCAGAAATGTGCCGAGACGTAGATGGGACAGGCCGATGGAAATAACTAAATGAGCATCCAAATATAGCTTTCACCACGCTCACATAAGCAATGTTTCTTCCCAGTCTGCGCTTCTCAATAGGATTTCTTTGCCTGCCAGATTAGCCGGGCCAAGCGCACTTTTACTACTTTTCGTCAATTGTAACCGTATCTGGCAATTCTCCACGGCACAACTAATCCGTCGACTCAGCACATACTGCCCACGATGACCTTGTCCTTTGCAATCTCTGTCATTTTAATCATCGGAAGAATGGGTCCCTTAATTAGCGCTCCGCTCATTGTTTGGAATGAAAATCGTTTCGCGTCCGGCCGACTGTCAATAAGCCGACGAGCCCTGGCCAACGATGCTCCCGCGAATCGTCCGAGAATTACGAGAATTTGAATGACATGACATCGGGCAACGCGAGCGCAATTTTATATCCTCGCAGCCGAACTTACTTTCGCGACGAAACGAGAGTGTTCAAAATAAAGTGCCACATAACTGCTAATAGAGCGCCGTAATGAGGGTGGCGAGGAGAAATCTCAGTCTTCCATCGCAATGCTCTCAGCAGCACAAAGGACTACATGTCCGAGTTGCCTAATTTTTCTCGAAACTCGAGAGAATGTCGGAGAGGCTCGAGAGGCTTCTCTTCCAATGATAAGCAAATTGACTCGATCTTCTCTTGAGCACACTCGAATCACTGAAATCCCCCAACAAATCTAGAAACCAATGGAAATATAAAAAAATTCACATATACATATACATATATGTATGTATAGATCACCACATATATCGAACCACGGAAAATCAGCCTCCAGACTAATACTGCTTGTTCAGATGGATAATCCGGACACAATAATAAACACGCGCGAGGAAAGGAGAGAGCGAGGGAGCACGGCACTGGAGGGTGGCAGAGAGATGTGCCTTCGGTCGTAGTTGGCCCTACTCTGAGCGTTACTGGCGACTCGCAATTTTTCTCTCCCTCTTACTACCCTCTCCCACGCCACACTGCGCCTGGCGGAACCGTTACGTCACGTCCGGCCAAATACAGAGTTGGCACTCGTCTGGCGCGCGAAGGGGTTGCTCGTCCGTACTGCCACGGCCTGGCTGAAGCACCGAGCCACCACTGTTCACCCTGGTGCAGCTGCGCCGCCGCCACTCTGTCTCCCTCTCTCTCTCTCGCTCTCGCTCTCTCCTTCCCACCCTCGCTCTCTCCCTCCCACCCTCACGCTCGCTCGCTCTCCCTCTCGCTCCCGCTCATTCCCGCTCGGGGGCTTCTTTTTCTCTTTTATTCTGCGGCTTGGCAGCTCTGGAGGGTTGCGAAGTCGCGATGCGCCGACGCTGAGGATGTCGCAATGAGGCTAGTGGCGCCGGCCGCGGCAATGGCTGGATTCCCAACCATCCGCCGAATCGTACGAACTAAGATATAAAGGCAGCAGTCGCGAGCTTACTTCCTCGGCGTTAACATTGCGCTCCCTCGCCAGCCCAACCAGTTGTTACCGAGCCTGTCGTCTACACCAACCTCATGTTACATACTCTCTACGAGAGATGACGCTACACATGTACTCGCTCGTGTTGCATTTATTTATCACCGCTTTGCCTGATTTGCAACAATTTCTGACTTTTATTTGTCATGATAATGTGATGCGTGGTGTATGCGTAGACCTCCGCTCTTGTCTGTCGTTGGAGACGCGCTACCCCTACACTGATAGGCCTACCTTGTTCAGCCTCTATTTAGCTCCGATATTTAAGAGAGGACTTGCATCATTACGAGAATGAATTTTTAGTCGGGGAATTAGCTGGGCCATTTTCATTTTAGACAATTTCCCTTGCTTTCCTTGCTCACCGACTTTTTATCGTTGCAAGGGTTGGAGAGAAACTATCGTTTACCCTTTGATAAATGCATAGCCAATGATTTACAAATTTAACGTTATTTTGTACTTGCAATTCACAAACTGAGGCACATATACCCACACACATTTATACATATAAAATTTCATTAGTGCTTTTAATTATTCATGCAAATGTACGATATGTATATATATACATATATATGATACTTTTGATTATTTATTAAATTCTCCCACTCTATCATATATATATATATATATAATTAAATTTCGTTACTCGTGAAATTTGAATTTTCATTACTATAGTCCATTGGATAATAAGAGTCCTACGGCATTATAATGAAAAATTGAAGCCGTATAAACAGGGGCAGAGCATATCAATATTGGAGACATTAAATGGCTGCCAATTAAAGTATCGGCGAAAGTAAAACGTAAATCACAGCCCATTATTATATAGCGTTTTATTATTTCATTTTTGCAAATTGATGCAATTTAAAGTCGAATATTAAGATAATGTGATGCTCGTGCCATATTACAACACACAATCACACTGGAACTTTTGCCTATGAATTTTCATGCAGATGATCAATGTGTTATCTCATAAAAAGGAAATTAACCGTTTGAATGTATAGAATCTTCGAATCTTAATTAGCTGACTGAAATCGGTTCATTATGAAATGGAATCACTCGATATAAAAGGAAAATCAGAGAAATGAAATTCTTTCTAGACTAGACACTAGTAACACTGCTGTCATACAATGGAGTAAATCATACGTATACGTATGCTCGCGTGGGTGTGCGTGGGTCAGGGTGCGCACACCCACGGTCACCCACACTCTTACCCCTTTCCCAAATATTTCGTTTCGTGCCCGTATGGCTTCGGAGAGGGTAATGGTGTTTTGAATTTTTATGAAGCGATAGAGAGGCTGCATTATTAAAAATTGTGTACCTCTAAGCTCATTCGTAGATACGCACTGATACGTAGATACGTACGGGCCCACGCGCAACATGAAACCTCCACAATTCCAACATGAAAATTAACATGTATATTAAGCCCGAGCGGGGTAGTCTTGCTCGCGCCCACACCTCTTTTTATCGGCAATATCTTTCTTCTTATTTTTCTCTTTATCACTTTTTGCTCTCGCTGAATATGTGTTTTTGTATATTGGGTTTGGGTAATAGTGGGGGGCGGGAAAACTGTTAATTTTTTTGATAACTAGTAATTGCAATTCAACCTGACGGACAATACGATATGGAGCTTCAATTTACGAATAATTTGATCGAGAGTATTGAATTAAATTTTATAAATATCAATGCAATAAGCCAACAATATCTGCATTTGGCAAATTTACAGATCATTAGTTTATAAAATCTGCAGTTTTAAGCAACAATGCAATGCTAAATAATGACTGAAAATAATTACGAAAATTATATTAACGACGCAATGAAGGATCTTATTGTAATTTGAAATTATAATTGACCATCTTTTTTACAGCTGTAATTAACGTAGCTTTTGTATCTCTAGCGATTGGTTAGTGGAATAATTGCGAAATTTTTATTCCAAACGGATTTTACGACTAAAATGATTTTTCCAAAAATATTAAAATTACGTTGCTCAATTATTTCGCTTAATTAAGATATAAATTTTCAATACCCTTAAAATTAGTTATCCATTATATTATTACTTATGGCGATCGTTTATAATTATTATCCCAGCAACTTGATAATTATTATTTTCTAACGAATATTATTTAATAAATGAATGAATGATCTCGTAATGCCCGATATTACATTATTACTATGTGCGGATAAATATTTAAAAATTATTATGTATTTACGAACAGATGGAGAGCCATTAAATTACGCATATATATATATTATCATTGGTAAATGATTCTCGTTAATAAATAAGGTCTCATTAATAAATATAGATGGGCATACATAGAAATATGATTTCGTATTCATATTTTCGGCCTGCTAATTTGTATTTTCATGTTATTATAATGAGTGGTTGATGATATAGCTTAAAGCTTTAAATGCTCGCTCAGTTATTTGAATTCGGTCTCATGAATCGGGAAATAAACTAAAAATTCACGTTAAAAAAAAAGGAAGCTAATTCCGTACACATTCATTCATGGGATTAAATATAATATTTATGCAATTGAATTATCAGAATTTCAGCAGATTAATAGAATAATAATAATCATTCTGAAGCTAAATACCGATTTGGACTCTCCTCGAATGATCTATATAATCATATTTTTAGTTCGACTGGGAACAAAGTTTGTGAAAGTGCAGTTATCTCATACATATGTACACGAAGCTGCGCGTGTAAGTGTTCTATATATATGTACGAAAGCGCATTTTCAGTGAAATTCATATGTAAAATCTACAAAATTTTGGCAACTCGCGCCTTCAAAAATTATTCTCATATCATTCATCTTCGTAGCTTGAGGCGATGTTGAACATTTACATTTTCAAATGTTAAAAATGATATCCTTTACATATATACATATTTCGATACAATTCTCGAGCATTAATCTTTTTAATGAAAAATACAGATAAAGTTTATATATATTTATTATATAATGACTTCATTAAACGATACGGTGAACTGTATTTTATAATATAAAAAATTATTACTAGGAATGCTAAAGCGATTTCGAAACATATTTTTGAATGTCTTTTATGCATTCAACGACACGATTCACTATGTAATTCATTTTTATCGATCGATTTATTGTAGTGCAAGTTTTTAATACTTAAAAATGCGTAAGATTATTACATGTTTTGTAGATTTCAAATATAGTAATTGCACGTAATTGTAATTCCTAACAAACAGTATATATTATTCCTTTGAATTTTCAATGAAATTTTTAGTCGATTTGATTTCTTCGGATATCTAGATTTGGTAAAGTAATTGTAATTGCAAAATACTTAAAAATTTAATTTCCATTATCCACAAATATCCAATAATGCAAAATAGTTGCAATACAAGAAAAAGTTAAATTTATAATTTATCTGAAAATATGGAAATAGCGAGTATATTTAGAAATTCCGAAATTTGGAAAATAAAAGCTTTGCCTATTTGTAAATATTGGCGAATTCTTAGCAATGATTAATTGTACTCGAGTATTTATATATTTATAATGGTATTTAAAATTGTATTGAATAATTTCTCGTTTTTTTTTAACTCGCAGCTAATTTGAAGGATTAAATCAAAAAATTCCACATAATAACAAAACTAATAAAATTATATAATTAACCGAGAAAATTTTATAGACAATATAATGCATAATTGTTCATTTAGTATAGTATTGGTCTGAAAATTATTGAAAAACTAATTAGAAGTGGCGAGATTGTGATTAATATTGTTTAAAAATTAATGCTCAGATATATATTTATATATACAAGCAGTGATTTATTTTTAAAGAGATATACAGTTGTTACTCAAAAAATTTAAATCATTTCTTAAAGAATACTTTAAACCGAGAATACTTTAGCAATAGACTGCAATAATATATTATTCAAATCTCCTTGTTCGCATATTCGAAAAAGAAAAATATCAACAATAAATAGCTTATGTTAGTTTCAACTTGTATTATTAACTTGCTAATGTCTTTAATGCTTCGTGAAAGAAAAAAAAAGGAAAAATGTCAGCACAGACTATTGATATGTAAATATTTATAGTAATATTTGTAGAGAAAAAGTTTAAGCGCAATTTATGTATAAATAAAATTTAATTTTCATTCCAATTGAATATTTCAATAGAAATCGAACTTCCAGATCAGCCCCTTAAAATGGCATTACTTTTTGACGGATTTCGCTATTAAAATAAAAATCACTTTCTTCGTAACATTAAAAATGTGTCTATTACAAAACTTTATGAAGTCGTGATACTTTTTATTGAATAATTTAGGTGCAAAGTGTAAAAATGATAAATACAGATTTGCTGTATAAAAGGTAAGAAAAAGTACGTCAACTTTTGTTCCGATGTCTCTCAATTTCATCCACGAGCCTTTATATACGTGTACTCGACCATTTATTCGGAACTTTCAGTCTAAGATTCAAATTCCAAATTCACCGACGCTTCTCTCAACAGCCCCAGATTCCAGACGTATGTGCAAGCAATAAGGTAGAAGAGAGAGAGAGAGAGAGAGAGAGAGTCTACTCTTGGAATACATCATCGATATCTTAGTGGCTTACGGAACAGTCTTGGCTTACATTCAACTTCATAAATAATTCCGTTTGTGTGTCTCTCGAAGACACGAAAGGAGGTGAAACTGCCGGTCCATCGAAGAGCTGATATACGTGTAGGATAATGTGAGATAACACACTAAGGAGAATCTTTGACACCACTCATAGTCTGATGCGACCATACTTTTACAAAACTGTGAAATAGAACATGAGATGGTGGTATCCTCTTCCAAGAATAAACAGCTCAAATATTCTCAGACGTACGGGAATGCGACTTTCATGAGCGATAAAGAGAAAGTCACGATTATGAAAGTTTTTTTTTTGTTCAAAGTCACGGTGCTCGACATTCCAGGGATATCGGTTAGGCTAATAACAACGTTTTTAATTATCCGTAATTTCACGACTCGACTTTCCGTGCACTCGAGTCCTCTACGAAAAAATTAGAAAACGTTTTCTCTATTGCGCAGCTTCCTTTTGACCGCCAAATTTCACTCCCCACTTAATTGCATTTGCCGAGAGACATGAAATGATTACAGAAGCGGCGAAAAGGCAGTATTGTCTAGTAAGTAAATAAATTAATAAGATCGGCTTTACGAAATAAAGAAGGTAAATTAGCTGGGAAAAGCATTTGTTTATTAAAAAACAACTTATCATTCGCAATTCGTGCAAGAGATAAAACTAATATTATAAATGCAATATTCACCAATATTAACTAATTATCTATTCTATAAAACAATTATTATGTTTTATAGGGGTGCTCATTATAAGTAGTACACATGATTATTGTACAATTAACTCAGATACTTATACTAGATACGAGACTATTAGATAGTCGCGAAGAATCGGAGAGCCAAAACAATAAGTTGAAGAAAACTTTAGTGAAAATGCAGTATGGTCGTCAAAATCAAGGCCACAGTCAACGATTTAATGATTAAATTTAAGATTAAAGTTACGATCTGCATCTACAAATATTTCTTACTAATCACTTAATTAACATTACGTAACCACATTCAAGCCAAATATATCTTATATTCAATTACATTCAATAATCATTATCATGATAAAGGCAATTTACTATTTTTTTAATTCATTCGTTAAGCTTTATTCCACTATCAATTCCACTATCTGTCTCTCACTCACACCGTCTTACGGAGAGTTTGCACTTTCGTTAATTCCCGAACACACTGATTAAAAGTCCCGTCTCTTATTTATAGATGTGAATTTTGTATTTCCGAGCATATGCTTACATAAAAAGATGTAAATGGAGCGTTACAGAAGAGCAACTTGAAGCGATTGACATTTTGTTTAACTTAAATTACAAGTGGCAATTGTAATTAATTATTTAACGGACCTTCCCCTTCCCCTTCGACAAACACTGACTAATTCACTTGTTAATGTGATGCCCTTTACATTGCACTGTTATATTTAATTTTCAGAATTTTATAGGTGGCTTAAGCGATTTTTACTAAGCAAAATATGCCTTTGAATAATCGTGTATTTCACGTCAATATAAATATTTATAAAGAGGCAGTTAAAAATTATTTCACTATGAAATATTATTTTGCTGATTTTCAAATCCATCATATTCAAATTATCATTTTCAATATTTGGAAAAACGATCATATCATTTAACCATTGACGAAGCATTTTATGCTTCGTAAATGTAATATTAATAAATGTAATATACGTACAAATTAATATACGAATATAAATTTCTAATATTTAAAATGTAAAAAGATCGGTTATTATAGAGGCAATAAGTTTAATGTATTGACATATAAATTCATTTTGCTTTATACCAGGTTAACGAAATAATGTGGTTACTTACTTCACGAAGACAAATGATATTTTTGATATTTTTCTTGTGCACAAAGTTTTTCATATATAATAAATGCACAAGTTTTTTATTTCAAATTTTACATTAAAAAACTTAGCTGACGAATAGAAGCGCGAATAATCGAAAGAGAAACGATATATTAAATAAGGTGTACGTTAATTGTTTAAATGTTGTTCAATTTGAAATTACAAAGCGAATGAAATGAGTTTAGTTTGCCGACACCGGATCACTTGGACAAAACCATTTAGTCGCAATGAATTTGTAATAAGCGCAATACGCATGATTTTGACACCACTCATAATGCCATAAAGCATAGTTTCGCAGCCCGAAAGTAGAATATACAGCCAAGCCTTCTTCAAACTTCATGTAAGTGCCACAGTAATTGACCAAGAATCACAAGGACTGCAAAGAGGCAGCTTGATAATGCAATTTTCCGCTAATTGTTTAGCGAGTGCCGTTACAATTGCACGAGCACACAAATACAATTACGAATAACCACGAATAACAGGGATATGGGGCACTTTAATAGACAATTAGGCGAGATTATTTAAGATTATTGATTTTTAAAATCGATACTTAAACTCAATTGACTATTAATTTTACCATCGATTACTATTTATTATATAAAGTTGCACTGCGGGGTTTATAGTGATATTAACACGTTGTATATATATATATATATATATATATATATATATATATATATACATGTAATTAAAATATAAATAATAGTTTATAAATAGTAGTTTATAAATTGATTGCGATCGCAATCAATTACACTTAATTATATCCGAAACATTTGTAGAAATCTGTAGCCGTGTTTCTAATATATTTACAATCAATCAAGTACTGCAAGTAACAATATAAGTAACGATAATCTGCAAGTAACAAGGAAGTACTTATTTTTCTATCATCGTATATCTCTATATAATCAGTGAAAAAATTGACTAATTATACTAGTAATTGAATATTTAAAACTGAACAATTAATAGTAAAAAAAATAGTATAAAAGTACAAAAATGTATGCGTTTAGGTTGTTTAGCTATCATTTTACGTTATTCCGGAAATTTTTTGTTTGCTAAAAGCATAGACCCCAAGGCTATTGAGGCACGTTTATTGAAACATGAAAGTAATAAAATATATAAATAAATATAACTGCGAGGAATTACACGTTTTAATATACGCACTTTGTATATTATAAGTTTTAACAATTTAATAGAATCGAAAAGGAGAATTAACTTATGTATGTGTAAGTATGAAATAAGAATTGAAACTTTATCGTAATATATTAAGATGATCTAAATGAAATATGTATATTAAGGTTCGTAATATAAAATCAAAGAGCAAAGAGGAAAAATTGCAAAAGTCAAAAATGAAAGATATATGATGCATAATTTTGGAAGGACGAAAGTGTGTTGTACTTTATCTTTATCTTATCATGAATTTCATTAGTATCTTCACCGTCGAGTTTTATCAATAGAAATAGATTAGTTGATAATATCAAGGAGCTAAAGGACTACTATAGTTGTTGGACTATTTATCGACGCAAATATGCAGCAAATATAAACAAAAAGCAAGAGATTCAAAATAAACGAAATAAGAAGGAAGTGGAGTGAGCTCTTAAAATCATTGACGATCCCCGTCGATAATATAAAATAATTATCTGCCGGAGGTAAGCATTATTTGAGAATGCAGTGACGTTTCGAGCTTAGTTCCCAAGTACTGAATTACTTCAATCATCGACAAACAGTCCAAGTGCATCGGCATTTCGCAGAAGGGAGAATAGCCGATAGCCGAGGCGATTTGTTTTGACATTTGCAGTGGCTGCACAACTTTGAAAAGGGTGTGTCGTTACGTCACATGTCCTTGTGAAAGAAGCAGCCTTTTCCACTTTTTCCCTTTGTCCTTTTGTCCTTTTGCAGAGTACTACTGATCCTTACACTGATGGGATATAACTTGGGCGAGAGGGACTTTTGGTCATTACGGACCTCCCGAACAACTTGCAAGCACGCCGGATGAAATGATAATAAGCCATCATTGCCACTGACTCTCCCAATTAGAATTTTTTGTTAAAAGTAGATTTATTAATGTGATTAGAAAATTCATAAGGAACAATTGGGAATATATGAGCAATCGTGAATTAAAATGAAATCTAGTTCTTCCTATTTATTTAGAATTAGTTGCTGCTTATACGAATTATTATGGGGCCTCGTTCTCTTTTATCCAATCGAATCTCTATTATTTGTATTGACAAAAAAAACATTAAGTATACCACAGACTTGTGAATTTTCAATCGACTCGTCAATTTTCAATAAATTCGTCCGTCTTGGATGGTTATTTACAATATTGTGAAAAAATACCTGAAAATACTATTACGTGAATTATTAATTAATTCGAACGATTAAAATATGAGGAAATTGGATGTAAAGTAGAGGAGGCGAATGGTATTGTTGTTCAGTTGTCAAATGGCAAAAATTTTTTTGAGAATGATTTTATCATCTCAAGTAGTGCACAAAGTTGATAAAAAGACGAGAAATGTCGGGATCTTTATCTTGGTAATTAGATAATTTTAGTGCGTCAAACAAAAGCTTTACTCAGCTGAAGTTTTAATCTTTATTCAAAACAGTTAAATTTCTCGACGCATGATAAATGTATGTAACACAAGTTTCGCTTAATCATACTTTCGTAGCGAGGTATTTGGGGTAATAATAGTAGTTTTACATCAAGTAACTAATAGTATTACATCAATCATACGTATAATGTAAACAATGCAAAAGATGGCAATTAATTTGTGACATTCATATTCTCGTGCACGTAAGCTCAAAACCTTATTAAATCACTTGTTTTCGTTATTATTTCTCCTTTCGGGGCTTTTGTACTCGATGCATTGAATGGCCTTTATCGTACTATTTCAAAGCAAGTGTGTTTATAAGTTTTGTATCAATCAAAATAATTAATTTGCTCTAGGAATTTGAACTACCTTTCGAAATTCGAAGAATAGTATTTTTGGGAAAGTAATTTTTCATCGTGAATTTATAAATTACATGAATTATGATCTTTTGGAATTTGTACGAAAGTAAGCTCCATTTACATAATTCTTTAAAAAAGTTGAAATATATTTTATTAATGCTGAAATATGTTGGATTCTTAATAAGTAATATCAAATGATTTAAGTTAATATGTGAGATTGTCGATGATGTATAGTGATTCACGATTACTTGTAATAAAAAATTTTTAGTATTTATATATTTCATTAGATGTACTTGGATTCTTCAATATTTATTTTCCAATATTTATCATTATTCAGTAATTCTTTTCATTTTATATTTATATATATACATTCAAATTTACATAAACTTAAGTGAACTATATATAATAAAGATTTATAGTTATTTATATTCTTTTTAAACAGATTGGAATACAACAAAATCACTTTTATTTTCATTCGACGATAAATAAAAGACTAAAGATTACTTTGCTTTATCTAGAGTAAATGTGACCATTTTGTGTAAATATATTGTACAATTCGTATATTAATAGAAAATATTTGAATGTTCCAATGATCAACGAAGACACCGAAATAACCGAATTTAGTTAGAATTCATTTCTTTACCGAGATATATGAAAATAGTGCATCAAGTAACGTCTAAAAAAAAAAGTTATGACAAATAATACCAACTCTCTATATTACATTTTTTCGTTATATTCACAATTTTTAGCCACGAAAAAGCATAAAGCGTCGAACTATTTATTTCTAGTTTTTTTTTTTTTTATCCAATAAATCTCTAGTGTCCGATCGCAGATTGTTAGTGATCGAGCTTCGGGGAAAAGCTTTCAGAATCATTAAATAAAAACAAATAAATACACGCATAAAAGTAAATATATAAAACTACAATTCACCTCAATGTGACTCTGAACGCGCAGACCTTCGCTTCAACTATAATATCCGCCCTCGCTCCCCCCCCAGCAACGGACTCGCCATCCCTGATTTACCATCGCAATTATTTAATCCTCGGCTTATAGCTACAAATTTATGCAAAGACGCGTCAGAGTATGCGCCCATCGCTTCAAAACGATCCCACGAAAGTATCCTATCGCCTGTCACTACTCAGTTTAGCACGTCGAAAGCCCGCAACATCCTATCTAGGCGAGGCCGCCTCGAGATCAACTCACCTCATCCCCCCCCCCCCGATTTCCACTCTGCATTAATCGATCCCACTTTCGGCCTACTCCTCTCACTTTATATTCCAAAAGGTACAATTCACCCACGCTTAATACGCATTATATAACGCGAGGTTACACTCCATCCCGCCCCACCCCGCCCCACCAAATTCACTGGCTGCGTCGCAGCAGAGGTGCTTTACACTTTAGGTAATACCGCGGTCACAACATTTGCGCGCATAACCATTTGCACATGAGCCTCATACCACTTTCATGGATCCTCAAAGTCTGTCACGATAATAGCCACATCCAAGCACGTGAAACGCAGAATATATTTCCCAATGGCCTCTTACAGCTTTCTATAATCATATAATTATACATACATATACATATACATACATATATATGTGTGCGTAGTTATTCAGTGTCACGTAGGCAAGGAATCGAGCATTTCAGGATTCCTCGAAACTTGCCTCGTACTTGCAACTATTTTATATTATTTTTCAAAATATAATACTATTTCAATATTCATCGATAATAATCACTAACACACAAACGTTTCACATGCAAATAATCTTGAAATTATATGATTAACTTGTAATACGCTCATTACTTTCATTCTGGATTTCTTTTACTGGATATAAATATTCGTCAATAAACAGTGAAAATTAATAACTTTTAAATTTCAAACAAAAAATATTGTCAGAGCTCACGTTATTAACCCGTACATTTAATTAGAATATCTTTAATATTTTCGTATAAATATTTTACATAAATAACGTAGTTATTTACGGATAAAAAGAGAAACATAAACAATCGTAAAAAGCTTATTATTACACGTTATTTCCCAATTTATTTATAAATGTGCTACATGTGCCATGCTTTCAAAAGTTGTTCAAATGAATATACAAATTATTAATTGCAATTTTAATACATAAATATTCATAAAGTGTGCAGAGTAAGCACGAATATGACTCGTATTTTTTCAATTAAGACCAGTAATTTATTTATTCGACGATCAATGTAATTCGTAGCTGTTTAATAGGTTATAATAAATAATATTTAATATTGTCATTCGAATCTCAAAGAGTTGTCAGTCATTTGAAAAGCATTGGTCAATATTCTTATATAAAATATCAAAATATTTAATACGCATGGAGAGCATGAATTTGCAAAGAAGCTGGAGTCGCGTATACGATAGATCGATCGATCTACTTTGCAGATGATCGATAAGTGGCAAGGATCTCGATAATATAATTATCGTCTGAAAAAATTTACTAATTTAAAAATTAGTAGTCCACTGTAAGCTCCAGAGATATGGAATGCAGGATCGATTAGAAATTTTTAGTACATTAATCGGGCAGAATATATATGGAATTGTCTTGTTTGTTAATGAATCAAAGACAGGAAAATATTTCATTGAAAATTAATTATGAAATCAAATTTACTGTAAATTCTTGTAATTTAATAATAGCCAACAAAAACATGATTATGAAAGTAAGGAACGTTTTTTTCGTCAAAATAATTAAACAGGAAGCCTTTATATTCATAGCATTCATTTAGATAATTAATTAATGTCAAATTGTCGTATGCTTAAACAAGAAATTGTGTAAGGCGTACGAAACATACAAAGATAAAATAAATGAGACAAATGAGCCAGGACTGTTAATGAGAGCAAACGATAAAATAAAAAAAAGATAGCAAATTGAAAATGGAAAGAAAGTAGTGGAAGCAGCTCGCAAGTGACTTGGAATGATTATCAGTAAAAAAATTTTTTCATTTTAATAATAAAAAATATCTTCCCGCTTATGTTGTGTAAACAGTTACTTTTAACGATGTAATAAAGTTGAATTATTATATGCCGAGTGAAAAAATATTTCCATGTAACAGTTTCTTAATTAAATCCTTAAAATCATATTTTTATGGAATCTCATCGTAAATGTACATTTATTGTAACTCTAATGTTTCATTACAATCACCGTTTATGCTTGTTTATAGCTGATTTAATTAACTCGTTGCTTAAACATGTAAATAATAATTCAATAATTGCCCACTTTAGACGCACGAGGACAATTGTAGAAAGAAATGGAAAATATTTTAGCATTGAGAACACGTCTCTTTTCAACAATGACAATCGAATCAACGATTTATACAGGTCGGGACAAAAGATCGCATATAAATGAAAAAATATAAAAAGGACGAGCAGGTTCTTTTTATTTGCGATTGGAATAGGAAAAAAAGAAGAACTATCTATTTGTTTTAGAATAATTAGCCAAAGGTAGAATATTTTTTCGTCGATACCACGAAAGTTTAGCTTAACAAGATGAAAGCATAGGAGGAAAGTAATTGTGAAAGAGCAGCGAGGAAAAGGAGATGAATTAAAGGAGTGGAACAAAAGTAGGAAAAAAGTTTTTAATTTAAGTAGCTATGGTCTATGCATAAACACCTACTTTCTCGGCATTTTTAAAGAATAATTGCTATTTAATTGCTACTTACATTAGGCAACACATAATCGTTGGTAGTAACGCAGTTACGCGACTATTCGACAAATAATTTACAAATGAATTCAAGTGCGGTTTTTGTATTTAAAATAATTTTTCATTACCGACTCGAAGCGACTAAATATTAAACATTTTATTAAATGTGTGTAAAATCATAAAATTTATATTGTTTTATCATAAGAATATAATTAGATTGACAGATTTTTAAAAATTCTTCACACTACTCAATGTTACGGGCTACACCAATTAGAAGGAAGTACATATTTTTTTTTGCATTGATTTTGTTTTAATGAGAATATTTTATAAAATATATTACGAGATAAATTATGAAACGTTATGATACACTTATTCTACATATGCTTAGTTAATGCAACATTTGTCATTACGTAAAATTATAAATATAAGATGTACGAAATAATGTGCAAAAATTCTCTCATCAAATGTCAAATTTCTTATAATACTAAGGAACGACACTTGTGCAATATAATTATATAATATAATTACGATTGAAAATTGAAAATTGAAAGATTGAAAATGTTAATTCTCGATTCTTCATACTTGATGTAAAATATAATCTCACAACGAAATATTCGTACGTGAAATGAATTTTGTCGCGAGCACATTATGTATTTTTTAAAAATAACGTTTATAATTAAATTCACTATATTTTCTAGCGAATGATATAATTTTCGTATTGTTACACTATTGATAAATATATATATATATATAACGTATTAACGATTGTATTATGCAATTGTAATTAAATTTTTTATCTATTTTAGGACTTTTGTAGATATTTGTAAATATCTGGATTATTTGAGTATTAAGATTGTACAAAACGGTCGATGGTTTGCTAATATTTAGAATAGTTGTAGAATTGTACAAGTAATTGTAAAACTATTTCATATTATTATTGAGATGAATTACATGTAGTTATTAAGAAAGTTTAGGATGAAAGTAAGTGATTGCAAATATTTGTAAGCTATTTACCAAAATCACTATCAAATACTGTAATATATTAATAATAATAAAATAATATAACATAGACTTTGTATCATTATATTATATTTATTATATTTGATATTATATTTAATATTATATTTATTTATATTTATGATATATATATACATATTTATCATCGTATTTCAATACATTTAATTTACATCGAATTATATGATTTTCAGTATTATTATTATGAATGATAACTGCTATTGAAGTTGAGATATTTTCAACTTTTATAATTTCAATTTTTACCAATTTTCCATTCATCTTTAAAAAATTATAAATTCTTTCAAAAATATTTCATAAGCTATATCATACAAGTAATGCGGATAAAATCATATTTTCAGATATGTAAATTACGTCAAATATATATTATTATTATTCTACGATGATCATGTGATTATTCCAGAAATTTCAGTTTAAATTAGATAAGATGAATTCTTTCATACGAAGCTCGTAATTGAATGTTTTATAAATAATCAGCTTCGGAGAGAAGCAAAATAAGATATGCAATTACCACCATGCATAACTAGTGTTTTAATAAAAAATTTTCTTAATTTTGCCTCTGCTTTAAAAGTATAACGACATCCTCCGTTTTCACTTTTGTGGTCCCCTGCAAATGCAACGATGTAGAATATGGAAGCTGCTAGACAACTTTTGGTAAAGTCTTTACTTATTTCGGCGCAATTGGGGACGAGAGGGATAGAGAGGATTTAGAGGGAGACAGCGAAAAGAAAAGAGTGAGAGAGGTTAAGAAGAGAAAAAGTGAGAAAGGGCAGAAATAAAATGAGCTTATTAAGTACTTGACAACTTCTAATTTTTCTTAAGATCAAACTAACTTTCGTTGAAGCCTTAAACCATACTTGTAATGGCTTATCTTCTTTGTACGCTACTTTTCATTATGTCCCCTCTCACTCGCTCACCTTTCAAGCACCTTCATCCCTTTTTATCTCATCGATTCCTAATCTATTTTAAATATTTCTTTCGCGTCTTGATTTCATTTTCAGGCCATAATCTGCAGTAATATCTTCAAAACTATTTAACACTATATTTACAAGATAAAATTATGATTAAGCAACTCTCAATGTTAGATTATGCATAAAAACATCGTAATTATTCAAGAATATTTTGAATTTGAGAGTATTCTAACATTTTAGATTTTATTGAATTATTTACCATAAGATAATAGATTATATTACTTATTATTGTAAAAAATTTTATCACTCAATATATATTTTGTTTCATAATCCAAGCTTTTCATATGCTTATTATATATTGAATATTAGATTTTATACTTTGAATAACTTTATATTATTGTATTACTAATAAAATTTTAATTTTAAAGATTATTTTAACGCTCTTGGTATTCATTGCCATAACGAAGCATAAAATATATCATTAATTTATTTCTAATTAATAATACTCTAATTCAATAAACAAGATAAAAAAAATATTAATTTTTTGGGAATAATAAGTCAAATATTTCTGGATTTTACATAGAGATGGCACCTCTATGCTTACTTTTTTCATGTCATTGCATGCGTTTATCCTTTACTTATCTGCAGATGTGAAAATTCAATATTTTATTCGATAACTTTCGATTGAATTATTCGAGAAAAAACCCAATTCAATATTACAGGTAATTTTATTATATATGCAATGAGTATTAACATTTTTTAATTAGTATTAACGTTTTTATTTCGCAATGAAAACATTATTTCGCTATTTAAATTTGTTTATTGTTTCGAAAATTTATCGTATACTTTGCCAACTTGTAAAGAAAATGTTTATATCAATTTCATGAGATTATCGATTACTAAAATAAAGTTCATAATAGAATTGAAATAATTCATCTTTTATTAAAAACAAACATTAAAACAACATTAAAAGCTATACGAGAATGGAATTATTATATTAATTACAATAACAAAATTCATATCATCGTAATCACGATCACGAGATCTATCATTATTATTACTAATTATATGTCGTAGTACTTTTTTACATTATTTTTTCTTTCTTTATTTACTTACTTTTTATTTACAATTATTTTTTAATAAGATACAAATCGTGTTTGATAAATGTGAAATTATTCTCTCACAGAGAATGAATTGAACATAAACTGTAATTATTATTCTGCATGAAATTGAAGCATATTTTGAAATCATAGGTTTCAGCTGTTTGATGATTGCTTTCTGAAGGAGTATTTATCTTTTGTATTTACCTGTCGCACATGTAATACGAATTGTACGATAGAATTTTTTTCGTTAACTTTAATTATCAATCGTTTTCCATTTTAACAAACCGTTTCTACTTGTTTATCCTTTGACTAGTCTACATGTACAATAAAATATAAATTTATAAGATTCGTGAAAGAAATTGTCTAATAAAAGAAGGAATCTTAAATAATGCTAGAATTACCTATTTAACTAATGTTCTAAATAAATCTAATAATATTTTAATATATATTATAGCTTATAATTTTTCAAAATTTTACCAACTTTTAAATAATATCTTTGTTTAATCATTTTGAGGACTAATATGTATCGATATTTTTCATAAACAGCACTAAAAAGTTAGTAAAATATTTTTCAAACTCAAACGCATCAAGACACATGTTAAGATGTGTAAGTGAATTGTTCTTTAATACATATGAATATTAATAATGACAATTAATCAAAATTAATGGAATGATTTTTATGCCTATACCTGCGTTAATAATATATTTCTTAGTGGTTCATTTATCGATGAATTGACATTTAGTAATTTATTATTTGATAACTATCTTTATAAATTTATAATAAATATTTTTCAAAAACAATATATATTATTATATTTTGCATGTGGCCTGATTTTTCCATAAAACTTAATCAGAACTTGTAATAACAAATCATTCGGTAAAAACTGTCTGTAAATTTAAAAAATGTCCACGATATCTGAGTTCCATAGAACATAATCAATTTTTTCCATTGAAAATCAGTGTTCTGAAATCGTGGTGTAAAATAAATTATTTATCAATTTAATTGTATTTTTACGTTTAAATGAAATTTCAAGAACAATGAGAAATGTTAGTTCTAATAATTTTTCCGCGTAACATTTGCCTCAAATTTTTGCACATAAAATAGCGGCTCATTTGAAAAAATAAAACTGGAGATGAGCTCATTTTCTTGCATCCTTTGGGGATTTAGAATGCAAGGCATTAAATTCGTTGTAATAAGAAATAAATGCCCATAAGGATATGAAATAACTTTCTTATGAGCTTTGTAATTGCGTGTGTATTAGAATGATGAAAAATATTGTCGCAAATATTGCTTTAAATTTATAAATATCTCATTTAAATATTGAGAGCAGTGGGAAGATTAGCTTAAAGCACTCGAAAAAGTGAATTTAATTCTTCATGCTAGCTCAAAGCGTGTGAATTGCTTGGTTTTCCAATCTTCTCTCATAAATTGTTGAAATTGCATATAAAATAAAATGATATCGATAGTTTAAACTCATAAATATACTCAGGGTTCATAAATTCTTTATAGGAGTATATTGAGGATGCATTGTGAGTTTTATTATTGCGTTCAGTTGCATGTGTGTGCTAAAAAATATTTATAGTTTATTTAAATTGCTCGTAATTTTATTTTTTTAATGACTTTTTTAATCAACTAATTGCGATTATCTACCATCATTGAGCGATAAATTAAATTATTATAATCTATAATCATTTGCACTGGCGAGTAATCTATAAAAGTATCGTGTAATATTATTTATGAATATTTTTCATATGTGAAATAAATATTATTAATCTTGACTTCAAATACAAGATTTAATATCCATGATAAATATAAATGTTGCATTATATTGCAAAAATTCGCGGATTTTGCTGCTAAAAACTTGCATTACTGCTGTATTTGAAGAATATGTATTGTATTTACCTTTACTTATTTCAATATACTTTTTACACATTTATGTTAAAGTCTTGAAAACTGTTGGAATAATTATACGCAAACAATATTTGATTAGATGACTAATTTACATTCCTCGATCATCATCATCTAATACAATTAAGCTATTGAATTTTATCAATCGCATGCTTGTATATATTCGATAAAAAAAAAAAAAAATAAATAAATAAAAGTGAGATGTACCTTAAATTTGCAATCCTTGAGCAAATATGGACAATTGAACGTAGACCAAGTCACATATAATTATTCGTAAAGTCAATTTTTATTAATAATATTAATCAATTATATTGATCTGTGTACAATAATATCTTATGAAACATACACATTTATTATGCACAAATATGATTGTTAGTATATAAATTAATATTTCAAAGTTAAAATGACGAAATTTGTGCGCCACTGGTAAGTGATTCTTGTATTTCTATTGAAAACTAAACAAGTGAAAAGCTTCTTTTGCTAAGTATTTGGACTTTAGAGAGTCACATGTATGAATGAATTGTCAATAGATAATGGGAAAATAGGTGAAACTGAAATTTCGATTCTCTGTCTAATGCTGCCACGATATTCTTCATTCTCCATTAGTATTAATTATTAATTAGTATTAGGTAATATTTCTATATTATCCATCTCGTATTAATGAAAATATATAATTTAATTTCGAAATAACAGATTGAAATTAATTCTTAGTTTGATGATTATGCGGAGAAAAAATATGAGGAACCGTACCAGTATCTGATAATTTTCAGATGCGGGATTAGCTAAGTTATTTATAAAAGTACCTTTAAATTAAAAAATTTCGTATACATTATCAAAAATTCCAGATGGATACAAATTATTAGCAGAATGGTAATAATAATTGCATTAAGAGAAATCTTTTAGATCGCCTTAATATATAAGGCATAATGACTCTGTAACGGCATTCTGAAGAACCTAGAATGTAATCAAAAACAAAAGTTCAGATCTCAATATTCAAAACTCTTATTCTTATATATTTTTGCCCCATATTTATTCTATAATAATGAAATGAAATGAATTTATTTTGAAATCTAGTTACAAAAGTCTACAATACTTTTTAGAAATTCAGTTTTCAATTGAATTGAAATAAATAAATGTATACTTATGAATAATCCAATTACATGCATAGTTGGACAATTGTTAATGTAATTAATTTATGAAGATCATCATAAATATAATTAAAAAAATTTATCGTATTTCATTTATTATTTACAATATATAAAAGTAAATATTATAAATCATATAGTTGTTAAAGATATATAATATACATGTATATACTGTTTAGGATTTATAAAGTTATAAAATTATAATTATAATTATGAGAAAGAATTATAAATTTGATAGAGAATAGTTTTGAATTCATATGAAATATTTAGTACGTATTTTGTTTTATGTACTAATTGGTAAAAGGATTATAATATTGAAAATCATATATATATATAACTGTTAAAACTTAACAATTCATAATTAAGAGAAATAAATGACATGACTAATCATGTAACAAATAAATGGCTAATTTAAATGTAGAAATGTACTATCTACAATAGCATACTGAATTAAATTCATTTAATTAATAATTTAACAAAACTATAAATTATGTTTGTTTGAAGATAATATAAATTTATTATATGCTTTTTAAAATATGTGATGCAACTAATATTCAACAGTTAAAATGTTTCGTAATAATAAACTAAACGTTGGAATGTCAACATCTTACAGAAATATATAATTTTACGAATTCTGAAATGCAAAAGCATTTCTATAGAATGAACTGATATTTTTTTTATTCGTGGACATTGTTCAAGAATAAAAAATATTATTAATTTCATTATTAATAAACAAGCAGAATGAGCATCTAAAATTTTTATATTCTTTCGTAGAGAATTTAAAATTTGAAGTTAAATTCAAATACAGAAGTGGATATAAATATTTTACCATAATAAACGTATAATAAAATAATTCCATAAAAATTATTTTCCAAACATACTTATTATTTAATAAATATAGAAGAACTTGATAAATATTTATAAAAAAGGAATTGGCTGTTGTAATTAAAAATGAATATAGTCGAATAACTTTATTTCATCAACTCAAGTTGTTACGAGTCAAACTTATTAAAAAGAAGCAAATTATACATTCAAAATTATTAACTTCACTTTTAATTAGGGAAAAATACACCAATAGGTTGGTATTTGTAGTATGAAGCTGCGATGATTAGTAATTCAAGTCATATCATTATTATCCTTTGACCGATGTAACTACAAAGTAAATAAATGTTTCGGGAAGATTAAGTAAAATGGCATTGGATTAGATTATTTTATTGTATTTGCGTAAAAGAATTTATCCATTTGAGAAAAGGTAGCTGTTCCGATGACTTCATGATTTAATCTAAACCCTTTTTCTCTGAACAATTTCTTCATAGCGGCAAGTTTACAATAGTTTGATAGAACTAAATTCGATGAATATAGGATGCCACGAAAGAACTTGGTAACACAATTCGAACAATTTGTTATCAAAATCAGAATGAGCTGGAGTCCCGTCTTGGAAAGTTTATTTTTGTCAATTCTGTTTTATAGTACCGGCTTGAACTACTTTAGCGCAATATTATTCAATTATTGTATTATTCGTCGTTAGAAATGTAATGAGAATTATATTATTTCAATATTTCACAAGGTAGTCTGTCTATCGTCTCTTTGACTCTTTTTACATAAACTTTCAATGATTTAGTAGTTTATGACATGTTTTGACAGTTTTACATAATTATAATTTAGTCTTATCTTGAAATTACTTTTCTTTTTTAATATTCAAATATTTATTCCAATGATTGTTGATATTAATTGTAATTTAACCGATAGGCATTCATAGGAACAAGTATTTTAAAAGTATTTCGAAGCATTTGAACTTTTAAATTGTTTTAAATTTTCGTATAAAATCGTATTTCATATATTTTCTATATATGACAAAATATACATTTAATAGAAATTTGGAGTTCTAAATTAAATTAGCTTTTAAAAGGCATTTCGCTTTATGTCAGTTCAATTTTTAATAATAATTTATAATTTGTATTATTAATCGTGCGCCTAACTTGTCATAATCTTTACTTAGAATTGAGTTTTTTTTTTATACAAATTGAGCTATTAAAATTTACTGAATAATTTCCTTTCAATGAAATTATTTATAACATACTTCGATGAAAACCTAATCATAAATAGTGTTGATCAGTGTGCAATGTTGATGAAAAAGTGCAATCAGATATCTTTTGTAAAAACGAATAATAAAATGTAAAGATTTTTGGTCTTTCGTTGATCACGTGTATTGGTTATTTAAGCAAAAAATTGCTAAGAAATAATGTTAAGAGCGAATTGAAAAATGCAGACAAATAACGTAGGGAGTAATTTGAAAAACCATCGCAGGTTCGCAGGTTCACAAGTTCTATGGCTCCCCATGAGTCTTTCCACCTACAAGCCGAGTAGTCACATACACACACACTCGAGCGCACGTATACGGATTGCGACCGTCCAAATACTTGCCGTTTACATGTTTGCGTATATTCTCAGAAATGCAGTGGCCATACTGCAGTAAACGGAAACGCTGTGCGCGGTAGTTCGCTAAAAATGCGGATGCGCATAACTCAGTGGTTTAATCGCGAATACAGTCAGCCCCCGGAACGCCAGTGTAATGAAAGCCTGCAGTGGCATAGCCTTGAAAAACAAGTTGTGTGAAGTAACAATACCTCTAGCTGTAACACAACTGCATAATGCATGTGTCGGCGTGGGTACGTGTGGGGGGGATTCGGCTGGTGTGGAGCTGTTAGAGTACATGCTGAAAACATTAGTCTGGACCGCAGGAAATACCTTGCACTAGCTTTTTATTTTTTAGCGATGGTCTAGAGATAGTTGGATGGTTAAATCTTACATTTATGTTTTAGGTTGCTTCGAAGGTAATGTATAGTGTTTAATAAGGTGAGTAAGAAGAGTAAATGGTAATGTAAGACAAGGGCAATCTTCGTAGTAAATTCTTCATTGCCGTTATAATATTTATAAACCGAAGTGAAACTACTTTACTTCTAACTAATGAGGATTCAGAAATATGTAACGAAAAATACTTTTCAATATTTTTAAACTAGAAATAACCACTTAGTAGCTTATTACATAAAAATATTTATCAACAATATTAAGCATTAAGTGCTAATCATTGAATAAACGAAATTTATTTTAATTACCATTCATAATGTATATTGTTTATGGACCGCTATTATTAATTTGCGGGAAAAAAAATTTTCCATTACTTACTGTCGAATAATTATATAAATAAATTAATTTTGTCAGACTCTCCGTTCCTTTTACGTATGAATATGAAATAGAATGAGCATGAAAATATTATAATAATCTGTCATTATTTATTTTTAAGTCATATTTTTAATAAATATTGACCATTCAATATTTACGCCAGCTTAAAACTATATATATATTTATAAATCAACAAACAATGAACAATATCATTGTGGCATTAAATTTGAAATACTTAATAGTTTTTGTTAATTAAAGCCAAAAATAATTTAATATCTATATATATGTATATGTGTGTGTGTAAATGTATTATGTTTACTCTTATTTTAAGTAAATGTTATTTTCTACATTTTTTAATGAATATAAAGTAATTTAAATACTAAAATGTATTATATTAATAAATAATTTTTAAATATTTTATTCTTGAATGTTAATATATATAGTTTATTTTTGCAGTAATTAAGTATAAATAATATCGAAATTTTCTTATTTCGACACTTAATTGTTTAAACATTAGTTAATATTCTAGAGTAAATAAAACGTATAAAATATGTAAATAAAATAAAATAAATAAATAAAATGAAAAAAAAAAAAAACACCAAAAAGTAGAAAATATCCTTTTTTACGTTATAATTTTTTAAAACCTTTAGCATATTAACTCTAGTATGAAAATAATAAAAAAAAATTTTAATAAAAATAGTCAAGGATTTATTGACGGTTGCATCAAATATACACAGTGATTAATTTTAATAACTACTTTTACTTTTATGGATAGCTTTGAATAGAAACTTTTTATGTCGAACAAAAGTCATTTCCAAAGGCATTAAATTTATCAGTTCCGAAATATTATTAGACTGCTATTAATTAATTAATAAAGGGAGTTAATAAATTATGTTCTATTCTGTAACGGGCGTCACGATACTTTGGGAGACCTTTTTATGATATTTTTGCAGTTTTACTAGTTTGCCATTCTTCCATTTCATTTTCAGGCAAAAGAATTTTTTTTCGTGTCTTAAATTAAAAATATATACATAGAAGAAAGAATAAACTAAGAAAAATACTTTCATAAATCGCGCGCAAGCTCGGCTATTTGAACTAGATTTCGTATGAACTTTTGATGTTTGATTAAGTAATGCTTATGAATGTTGCATGACTCACGTTATGTATCAGAAATGAGATTAAGAAAAAATAAGGAGAATGCATTTTCCGAGATATACACTTATTTGAAACGGAAAAATTAATGAAGGTTTAATAATGCATTTTACTTAATCTGGAAAGCTTTTATTTTCCAGCAGTTTTTCCAAAATGAAGTAGCTCCGAAGCTTTCCCGACTGCCTATCATTTTCATATTTCATCTTATTTTATTAGATAAATTAGAATGCAATGTAGAGATATTAGCATAAATACATAAGAAACTGTGTAAGATCTCGACAAAAATATTTATTTCCAAGTGAATCTAAGATGAACCTTAAACATTCTTTTAAAGATGTCGTATGAAACTCGTGTACAACTATTGAAATTCGATCTAAATATTTTATACAAATTTTCATTTCCCATATATGTATCGAGTATAACGTTTTTTTTCTTTCGTTGTCATTTGTAATAATTAATCTTATTATATAATAAATTACACGTTAATATACAGTATACATGCACTAGATAAAAAAAAATAAACTTCTCAATAAGCTTCTATAGGTCCATAACGAAAACTTATAATACATTAACTTATATTTTCAACAATTAATCATACTTCGATTATATAGAATATAACCTAGATTGGATCCATTCATCGGGTTTACTTCGAATTTACTTAAAAAGCAAAAAAACAAAGAAATATATTAAAAGGATTTTGACAAAAATAAATGAATCTTAATCGATGTAATAACATAGTGTTGTCACTTTATGAGAAGAGCATGAACAGAAAAACGCTTAAATATGTAAAATTGTATTGTTAAGTAAGGGAAATGAGGGCGGGAGAGCAACGAATAATAACTAATGTTTTTCAGCAAAAGTCGACTCTCCACAATTCATAAACACAATATTCCTCGCCTAAATAATGGAATATCCGTATGTTTTTTATTCGTATGAAGCGAACATTTGAGTGATTAGCATGCCAGGGGCGCCTTTCATATAAAACCCGAAGCACTGCCATCTTAATCTGAGATTCCTTTTAATTCGAGGAAACGCCAAACCAAGAGCGATTGCTCTTCTATGTTCTTATGGCTTTAACTAAGCAAAGCATATTTATTTTATATCATTTATGTATCCACATACTTGAACAAGAGTTTTGCATATTAGCATATAAGCATATTATCATAAATAAGCATTTATCGTGTATATTCGGGATGCATATTATCCTTTTCGCAGATCTTTTTTCTAAAAATCTATCGCTAAATTATATGTCTTTGTTCTCTAGTATTGTTGTTGTGAATGTGTCTTAAGATTAATATATTTTACTGGATTTTCTAAAGCGAGCCAACCAATAAACTAAATATTACTGTTTGAAAAATTCAAACGAGATATAATGAAATGACGAATGCAGCGATTGTGTGAATGCAATGATCCAATTTGTTAATAATAATATAATGTTAATGAATAAATTGGATGTAATGTGAATTACTTTGTGATGAAATGAGGTAATTTTATTTAAATTATGTTAGTTTGAATATACTAAATGAAAATTATTAACCGAAACTTTCTGATGAACTTGTTGTTGAAATTTAATTATTATTTTTTGAAAAATGCATATATAGAGAAGATAAAATAATAATTAATATATTTAATAGCAGCAAATTAAAATTATTAATAAACGTCTATGTACTCTTTTTCTTTGAAAATATAAGAAGATAAATAGAAATGGATACGAAAAGTTTATTTAATTGCCGAATGGTATTATTAATTCACGTGTTTGTCAAAATTTATTGTATTTTATATTTAAAGCGTCGTATCGATGAATTAAAAGGAAGCATTTGTAAAGAAACAAAAATGCCAAAGAAAAAGTGCAATACAAAGAGGGATTGAGAGAAGGAAATATAAACTGAGAGAGGAAAAGAGATTCGAAAAAGTCAAAAAAATTGGTATTTCACCTTACATTGTGCTATCTGCATCTTATTTTAGATGAAATATCATTTATAAAATGTATTCCTTTATAGCATTCCATGCCCAGATTGACGATGGGAATATATTATCAATGATTTACGTAATGAAGGCAAAGGAAATTTTCAGATAGGATTTTGAAAAAAGGATTGTTTCGATTACGTCTCCTTTTCAATTACAATTGAGATTTGTCTCGAGATAAATTTGGCAAAAAAATAAGATTCTAATTTTAAGCAAAGAATATGCCTCGATACTTTACGCGAAGAAATATTTTCGCACTCTTGAGACATAGTGGCTTACAAAATTCAGTCCACTAATCCTATTTTTCTAGGAATATTTGCTTCACATAATTTTTTTAAATAAAGATTGTAATTTAATTGGACCGGTGATAGATTTTGAAAGTAATCAGCCTTTATTAATTTAACAAATTTAATGCCAAATCCTTAACGTTCTAATATAACTTATTGGATCATGCGTAGCCATCATCAAATGAACAAACACACCGTTTATAACTTACGTTTATTATTTAAACGAAACCTTAGACTTTGAATGGATGCCATTTTTACTTTTATTGTGGCAATAATTGCAATTTCCTATCAACTCACTAACTAGTGCAACCAATGAATGGGCAAAATTCAGAGAAATAAGCAAATGCAGAAAGAAATAGGCCTATGTCGAGGGAGGGAAACTTATTAATTATTGTAAAATTGGGAGAGAATAACGAGTAATATATATTTTTATAGCTGACATTTCATGTCACATACTCCGTATTAATGTGTCCAATATTTTTCGTATTTCGGCATGTAGGCTGCAAAAATCTCGGGAATTTCAGCCTCTCCCGCTCCTGTATTGTCAGATGCAAGCAACTTTACAACCTCGAGGTTTCCAAGTTCTGCGAACTTGCGTTCCTCCACTCCTCTCTGCCTTTCCCCCCCCCGGTCCCAAGCATTTTCACATATGGCAATCTCGACGTCAGACTGCGCAACGGATTTAGGTTGCAAGGAATGCACTTGTGCACGCTCGGCTTCCTAAGCTCGCCGAGCTTCTTACTTACCAAGAATTATTATTCAAAATATATTTTCCTTCCTCCTGCCTCGCTTTTCTTTCCTCGATTAGGATGTCTCGCGTTATTCCGCTTAGCCCTCTTCTACTGGCCTGCCACTATTCTATTTACGATCTTGTTTCCCAATTCACGGGAATCAATTCTTGTCTTCTGTCGCTTAGTGCCAGCGTCTCTGTTTATTTGCCATTCATTTCATGTCAGGCGTAGGTTCACGGGTACTCGCCGGCAAGTTTGATTCAATTATTTTTTCCACGAAATTAAAGCTTAAGTCGTTTATTGTTACGTATTATTGGCGCTGTCTAGTCTAGTCTTGAAGAATCTCCAGTCGGAAGAGATGGATTTTCCATCTAGCGGATGCCAAACTTTTAACCAGGTAGATTCTGTAAAATTACATCTCCCATGAATTTAACACGCTTAATGATTTTTCTTATCAGTCAGGTATATTTTTTACTAATACGAGTTGGCGAAAATTGACGAGAGTTCCGAGACTAATTTAACCGCCAATTATTATTATTATGGTACATTTGGAGAGCGAGAGCGTATATGAATGTCTCAATGGCAATGTTTAATAATACGGGAATTAGGTGAAATGCGAGGTTAGAGAGTATCGTGGGTAATGCAGAAGAAATAGTCATGGCAATAGGTGGTCTCGAGGAATAAAAAGGAGGAAGAGGGAAAGCAGCGAGAAGAGGAAAGATGGCGGAAGGAAAGTAAGGAGGACAAAAAGAGTTGGATAGAGCGGAGGGTTTTGTAGCCTTAGGCGTGTAATTACACGCTTCACTTGGCAAAAGCCTCCAGTATCAGTTTAGAAAGTTAGCGAGAGAAAAAAAGTGCTACTTTTCCCTTAGCGTTCTCATCTTATTTCATAGGAAACTCCTTTTTAATCAAGTTAAACGCTCGTTTTTTATAATCCATAAATTAATTAAATGACACAATATTAAGGAACTTTTCTTTTATGGAAAAAAAAAATTTGATCTTGCTTTTAACAAGCTTAGTCTTATTTTCAATATTTAATCCGATTGAATTCTCAACCGTTTTCCCGAATAAATCATTCTAATGAAAGAATTTACTCTTGCCTCGTATTTACTTTATTCCTCAAACTCTTAATTAATATCCCTCGTATCAAGCACATACTAATCGCTCTTTTCTACTCATTTACATTATTGCATATGGAATTATGTATTTGAGAGCGTTATAAATGAATTGATAAATATGAAAAGTTGACCTAACATGTATAATAATGGATAATCGCATGGGTGCAATAAGAAAGTGGGAGGGACAAATAGTAAGAGACAAGAACAGAGAGAGAGAGAAGCCGCTTAAAGTACACAAGTTACATAAGAAGAAGCAAGTTTTTTCTAAAATAAAGTGTAAGTTTCTTTCGATATTACTACAGCACCATTTAATAGCTCATACAAAAAAATTTGCGAATACATAAGGGACCACACAGATAAATTATGTATACTAACTGTAATATTTAGCTACAGGTCTATTAGCACCTTTTTTCGAATTTTAATATCATATTCTGCAATTTTACTCGATTGTTAGACACGGAAAATTCAGCCATACTAATATTATCTTTTTATTTTACATTATTTTCTTTTCTTTTTGGTCCCCCCCTCCTATACGTATAAAGAAGGTCAATAACGGATTAGTGCACAAGTATTGCCTAGTTAATAAAGTATTTGGTTTATGGGTAATATTATTGACTGAAAAAATGTAGGACATTACTTTTACTAATACTTTGATCTTATTATTTGTATCATTATTTTTAAATTTCCCTATATATACATATATATATATGTATTCGATTGAATATGCATTCGAATTATCAATGCCATTATACCCATTGAAATATCATGAGATATATATTAAAGAGTCTCAAGTCCGAACTGATATATTTTCCCTTCTAAAACAACAATTTCCAATCCCATTGTACTAAAGATTAGCCTGTTGGCTTTTACGTTGTTATGCAATGCAAATAGCATAATAGCAGCACAGAAGCAGCAACAATAACAGTAATAATGTATTTTGCTAGTGTCGACGTTATGACAATAGGAATATTGTTCTAAACGTAATGTCAGGGGTAAACTAAATATCGCTGTGAAATACCTTAACGGCAGTAATAGCAGTGGTGGTGTAAGTACTGGAATAAATAGGACCAAGTAATGCCGACATCATTTTTATGAGAACAAGAGGGACGCTTTGCAAGAAGCTCGCTGATCAAAAAAATAATAAAGAGTTAAACCGAGGCGGAAAATAATAAATAAATTATTGCCATTTAATTTCGTTCACTCAACCTGCAAATCCCCTTATGTAACGCATAAGTCGGTGTATGCACAAGAATGTATGCTAACTGTTTGACTTTAAAAAGAAAAAAAGAAAGAAAGAGAGAGAAAAAAAAAGAGAAATAACCATTATCATTCGAGAAACTTCAAAGTAAACGACAGTTAGCTAGTTTTTCAATTTGCAGGCTCTAACTTGGAAAGTTCAGAACTTTTTTCGGCCATATTAAGAAAGCTCTTTTATCTTAACGAATAATTCTTGCATGGCCTCTCTTTTTCTCCTCTTATTATTCCTTTACCTCCTCTTCAATTCCCAGCCTCTAATGATACTGTAAATTGCGAGTAAACGTTCGCATTTGCCATTTTAATTTTAGGGATAAAACGGATGGAGCCTGTTCTCAATACACGAAGCAGCGGTTATGTCAATGTTTCATAGAGCTTTCGAGCACTTGTCTAATGATCTATTCGAAGCATTGTTATTATTAATTCTATTTACTTCCTCGCGAGTGCATACAACACCAACACCAACAATTATTTAAAACGTAAAATTAATTGGTAATTAAAAGTTGCCGCGGAGTTTCTGCGACAAAACCAGTGCGAGCGATTCGCGCATGAGAAATTTTAACTGTTTTCTCTTGTTTACCATACTCAACCACCTCCTGTCCATATTAATGTTAATCATTTATGTAAAGGGTTCTGGTATTTTGTATACCCATTTCCAATTCCATTGTCCTCTAAATTAAGCCTGCGGATACGGGGCTCGTGTTCCTAGTTAAAATCATATCGTATTAAACATAACCAGCTAGGCACGTTGTCCAAGAGGGTAGAAAAGCTCTTCACTCAAGCTCCAAGTTCACGAAGCGTGCTTGCATCGCCCTTAAACACTGACAAGTTTTCAACTAGGAGGCTTGTCGATCTATATCTATCTTATTATCTCTCTTCTTCCCACCCTCCCTCCCTCCTCTACCTCCTACCGCCAACCACCGCCACGCACCACCCCACCCCACTCTTTACTCCATATCTACTTTACGTACTTTGTCTTTCTTTTGGCTTCTTTCTTTCTTTTTTTCTGATTACGTTCACTCATTTTTCACCTCTTCGTTTTATCTCACTTTTGTTCTTCTTTTCCTCTCTCCTTATTTGCCTCTCGCCGTACTGCGCATCCACTGAAATGGCGTATTCCAGCGCGTACAGCCGCTCATTCGGCATGACAATAGACTGACCACGTCTCGTCTCAAAATTAATGCACAAGTGAACCGCAATCGCTTAGATCCGCATTCTATATAGAGGTGGACGATGTGACGAAATGCAGTTGCAGTCTAAGATCGAAGCTAGTGTGCATCGTTTACCGTTTGATATTCAGATTCTTTATAGAAATGGAAGAGCGTGGCACTGGAACTTTTATTAACAATGAAGAGAATTTAGGATGATGGGTGAATAGCAGTTTCTAGCAGTTGGTGTTTTAATTGAGAAAATTGGGACAACTTAGACTAATAATGGTGTTAATGGTTGGAATGCATTTCTCTTTGTGCCATCTAAATATATCATATTAGCTGGAGCATTGAATTTTACTTTGGCATCCCATTATTATCTTGTTGTCGTTTATCTATAATATAATTTTGATGGCATATGACTGGGCAAAAGTTGAGCCATAAATTACAAGTTAAATTATTTTGTATTTGAAAAAAAAAAAAAAAAAAAGTATTCGCCATGCTTTAAGCTTGATTAATTATGGAATTAAGGTACACGTGTAAATATTATCCCGCGAACATTTTTCATCTCATACAAAATTATCGAAGAAAATACTTGGATATTTTTAGATTATTTTTTTAAAAAGCCATAAACATTAAATTAATGATGGCGCTTTTATATCGAAAATTTATGAGATAAATAATTCACGATTTCAAAGAATTGTCGGAAATAATTATAATTCCTCGAGATCTTTTGTATAATATTTTAGTGACGTGCTCGAGTGTGCAGAGTAAATTGCTTAAATACTCATGCAGTTTGGAATTTATAAATTTGTAAATGATGCATTCAATTTTTAAAAACTTTATTTTAAAATTGCACGCATAAAAATAATGCTCTTAAATGGGACTATTTCCCTCTCTCTTTCCTTTTATTAAATGATTCACATAACAAACGCAAATCTTTTGAAGTGTTGCTAATCCTTTGCCTGTTTGGATCGCAACTCATCAATTTCTAATAAACGAATATTTCAGCTATTCGACATAATCCGAATTAATTAGGTTAAACATTTTTATTGCCGTGATTTAAATGATAATTGGAAATAATAATTGGTAATATAATTAGATATTTACTAAAATTTGCTATTTTGCTATTTACTAAACTTTTCAATGCTAAATTCTATATTGTAATATTGACGCTTTTTCTTTAACAATTCACGTTAAAATCTTATCGTTAAATTTTTTAATACGTATTCTACAGTTATTTATATCAATAAAGGCTTTCGAAAAGTGAAATTCTTAAAACTGGCGTAATAAAAGAATAATGTCGATGGATCCGTAAATATTTTCAAATTGTTTACTTTATACATTACTTGAGAAACGTATTATAGACTTGAAATTTATTAAGTTTTACATGTAACGAATATTTTATAATTAGCAAGTTTCATCAAATGATTCAATTATTAATGCCAATTATAATTTCAAGCCAAATATAATTTTTTTACATTCAGGAAATTCCACGAGTCACGTCTTTTCTATATCATTTAAATGTAATAACTGAAAACTTTCAATTTGCGTAGTGACAAAGTTATATAATAATTCAACAAATTGATCTCTGATTTCATCGTATTATATTATTATTATATTAATATTATTATATTATTTCTCGGGTAATTTTTAATTTTTGTAAGCAATACGAATAATTGTAAAATTGATTTTAATTAAAAGAATTTAATAACTTTGCTTAAATTATTTTAATATCAATATCACATCTTTGCTACTGATCATAGACAATTTCCCGCGAATAATATTGATTCGACGATAACACTTCATTTATTGGATACTGTTATTATTCAAAAGTCACTTGTCATTTAAAGATTTCGAATATTTGCAACGGAACTGAACTAAATTAATTGGTGCCTCGTAATTTAATATTCGGCCTTGTAACTTGATAGTACAATTTTTGTATGTAGTTTATAATTATTTTTTAGATTTATAAACAATGTGTATTTATTTATAAGTTAATTAGATATCATTTTAGCGAAGTGTGTTTATAATTAAGATTTTATAAGACTATATATATATATACATATTACATTTTACAAATAAAGACAAAAAAGTAATAATTAAATTTATTCTAATGAAATGATTTAATAATAAATATTAACGGAATAAAAAAATAATTTTATCTCTCATTTCTCAAATAAAAAGTAAAATTCGCTCTATATGCATATATATCATTATTATAAATCTATATAATATTCAATCTATATAAATCTATATAATATATAATAATATATAATATATAATATAAATCTATATAATAATTGCAATTAATGTATTCAATATATGAAATAGATATTATCAAATAAAAAATAATGAATACCGAATACTTGACATTAATTAAATAACAAGAATATAATTATTAAAATATTAAAGACAAATAATATAAATACTGTTCGGATCCGTCGAAATCCGTACAATAAACCGCAGTCGCCCCATCCCCATGCAATTTGGCCAATTTGGTGTTTACGAATATAAAAGTGCGCTACAAAAATACTCTAAAGCCACAACGGTTATCGCTAGAAAGATCTAGAAGGAAAGTACTTTCTTCGCCACTTGGCCCGGGCCATGTAAAAAAATAAGACGACTTGCTCTCTTCCTTCGCTGCGGAGGGGAAAAAGGCCCGTCTATTGGTACATAAAAAACAAGAGGAACAGAAAACTCGGTGCTTCAATGACAATTAGCGTAAGAAATTGTTGATTGCGAGACCAATAAGAAAAATCAATTCACTGGAGTATCCCGGGCAGAAGCCGAAACAACGCAACCAAGATTTGTTTAAGCGCCACTGTAAATGGTTTTCAAATAATCGCACTCCCTACAACTCAATTGAGGTACAATTCAGCACGGACGTAGGTAAAGGTAACTTCCGAGGCCTTGTCAACAACATGATAAAGAAAATAAGGTCAACGTACAATTGAATCTTGCTCCGTAAAAGGGGTTTGTTACATCAAACTCAGTGTAAACGGGGCTAAGCCGCACGGCGGACCTCAACTTGCAATTGACTCTCCGTCAAGGCGTCAAGGCCGTTGTCGATTACCAGTCGTGGATCCTCCACAACTAATACAATATTACATACACACACAACACCAATACACAAATAATTATACCATCCACTGTACACCAATAATAGAACGTTTATTATTAAATAATTAGAATCAGCACACACACACACACACACACACACACGTGATTATTCAATTAATCCTACCAAGACCATCAGTTCTATTATACGCCGACTCCTTAACATCAGGGAGTGCATGCATTAGAAGGAGGTGACTTCCCTATCAGTGGGCCACGTCGGAAGAGGTAAAACTGAGCCCAGGAGAGGTAGATAGAGAATGCCTCGACAAAATGATTGTCTGTAATGTAATTCGAATATCAAAATAGGATATATTTTAAGTAAGATAGATTTTTAGGAAAATAATAATCCATTTGATAAGAAAATTGTGCAAGTAATTTTTATTTAATTTAAAGAATAGTGTAAAAGACGCATATTGTAATATGTATTTCAAAATAATCTAGCATTTTAATAGAAAAGATGCAGAGAGTAGATGTAACAAGAGTCCATTCGTCCTTTATTTCGTATGTGCATCAACAATTGCGCCTGGCCTCAAGCTTTGATAAGGTAATAACTATTAATTGATAATTTAATTTACTATTTTCATTTCATCCCGTAGCCAATTTATTTCCTAAAAAATTTCATTTAATAAATGCAAACGTCGATTATAGTTTATATTCTATCGAGGTGACACTTTTACTCTGATCGCCGTGTATGACTCTTGGAGATCGAGGAGGAGTATTGAAAAAGTATTGAAGTGCATCTCTAATACCTTCCACTAAGGCCCACTAAGGGTGTACCTCAATCACAATAGCTTTAAGCTCTCTTTACCTTATACCTTTCTCGGTTATATCTCTATCTTTTAATTCGTGCAAATATTAATGTAACACACGAGCACTGTCATTTTATTGCCATTGATTGCAATTAATTGTTGTAATAGTATCAGTGGGATGATTGTATTTGAATTAAATGAAGTTTATTGTGATGGCCTCTTTGCTTGTAGATAAATCGGCAGGAGATATTTCATTCTACGTAAATGAATTACAATTTCAATGTAATCCTTAATATTTGACGTTTCTTTGGTTATACCGCGTAATAGAAAAAATTTACGTATTTAAAGAAAATATATAAATGAAATGTATCTGGTGTGTAAATGATGGTGCATGAATATGTAAGGGACAATTGATTGAAAAGGAATTTTTATTCCAATTGAAGTTTACGTTAGTAATTTAGACTTTTTGCTTGTAAATAACACGTTGAATATGTAATAAATCATTGAAAATATAAAAGTTACAACTAAGAAAATTTTCTATCCAGGCACGGGATTTTCTTGATATTCAACGAACAATTTTCTGATTTAAAAACTGGTATTTATTTATAAAGTAATTTTAATAATCAGCCAGATATATAAATTGGTTTGACAAATTAATATGAAAATATAATAATATTATAGCACCGCTTACATAATTTAGAGATGAATTAAATAATCAATAATAAATTTCGTCAAATTTTCATTATGTATAAGTTGTAGCGTGTTTTTGGCTACAAAATATTTAAAAATTACATTTTATTATTCCTGTGATTCAAAAGTGCACGATATTTCTACGAAACTGTACACGATTAATGTATCATCATTATTCGTGGGATAAAAATTTTGTTTTTCACTCATAATGAAAGTACATGATTTTCGCAGCTTTTCACGTAGTCGCTTGCATTAGGCAAATTTATGCACAATTAAAAGAAACCAAAAAATTGCCAAATCAGTCCATCAGCAATGAGCAACGTAGCGGATGAGAAATCAGCAATGCCTGGCCATTTAAGCACACGTGCGCACATCGGCACACCAGTGCACACATCTACGCCGCGTATAAATGAAAAGGCGCGTGTGCGTGTGCGCCCCTATATATATATGTATATGTATATGTATATAAAGAATTATGTATTATCAACCATAAAGGATTTGCTCTGCATTATATTTGCAGCCATAAATTCCAATTACACCTGCCAATGGGTACATACACAGGCAGCGAGTCTCCAGTCTCCATGAGATGCTATAAAGTATGGCAGGCATCCATAAATCCTATCACTTGGACGTATCGAATTTTCCATGCAATTTGAATAAGAGACGCAAGTATATTCAGGAAATATGTGACATCGTGTATGTGCGTTGACGTAGAATTAGGTAACCTGCTTTGTAATTGTCATTTGTTTGTCGTTGTAAGTTATTTGGCCCTTCCATTCTTACGCTGACGACTTGATTACTTGAATAACTTGCAAATTAATTTTTACATTCCAATCTTGCCCTAATAATATCGATTATGAATTACGAATAAGGAATGTAGTACTTGAAATATTGATCCAGTATTGATTGAGTAACTTGCCTTGAAAAGTTTTGTCGGCTATTATGAAGAAACTATTATTTTTAAATTGAAATTTCTAAAATTAAATGTAAAGAACAGTATGGTGAATGGGTGCTTTTATTCACTTTGGAAAAATTAATTTTTTAAGATCGGCTCTATGAAGATTAAATCAAAATAAGTAAGTTTCACTGTATATTTTTTTTAAATTATATATGCAAATTTTAATATCACAAATCCTTTAATCCGGACTAATTAAAAATATTAAATAATTGAATTTTCGTGTGAAAAATGATATTATTCGCGTATTTGTCAGGCTTAGTATTTTGATACGTTCAGTATAGAAACTTGTGAATTAATTTTTTTTAAACTTAAATATAGAAAGTAAAATTTATACATCTAGATTAGGCAAACTTTTGTACAAAGTGTAATAAAGAATAAATAAAAATTTATATTTACAATTCCTTTCCCGTTATTTATGGAACAACATTCGTTTCAATATATTTTCAAGTATTTTACGTAATTTCAATTATGTATTAACAGTTTAAAATTTTTTACTCACTTCCAAATAAATTATAAATAATATAACGAAAATGGGAAATTTTATTTTCTTAATGATATGAAAATTAATATTTTCTTAATGATATAAAAATCTTATTTATTTAATTAATCATAGCCAAGTACAAATTACAGAAACATATTTTATTTTCTTACCCTGGGAGGCTTTATATAGTTATTATTAAAAAAGATTAAGGTTTTCAATATAATTTGATTATATTTATGATGTAATTAATTTATGCATTATAATATTATTTCTTTATCAAATGAAGAATATCAAATCCATAATATTTGTTATTCTTTAATGGATTTCTTAAACTTTTTCCATTATAAATAATGGTTGCAAGTATTATAAAATTATAACATATAATTAATGTTTTTGGACTGAATATAGCATATCATTTTATCAGGAATAATAATATTTTAAATATTTGTAAAATTATTATTCTTAGTCAGCAGAATGATAATTTAAATTATTTTGTTGAATTTTTTAATTGAATAATATATCGTAATTTGAAAATTATGATATACATATATATATATATATATATATATATGTCTGCTATTCGTGTATTGATACCAAATTGTATGAAAAAGTTTTTTTGCCTTTTCTTTTATTAATTAAATTAGATTTTCAATTTCGAATTTTTATCTGGTTATTAACGATATTTTCATCTTAAACTTTTGTTTAATATTAAAATAATGTCAATGCGTTAAGTAAGTAGATTTATTTATAAGTTCAAGTAAACTTTTTGTCTTTTTCTAATTTTAACTGGGATAACTCGCGAGCTTTTAATTTTAATCGACTTTTTTGTTTATAAATTGTGCATTTTATTTATATACGCTTCTTTGGGACTGTTTATCAAATATTCATTCAAATTATGTGTTTCAAGCTTCGACAGATCTGAAATATATTTATTCGAAACATATTTGACATATAAAATATTACAACTTTGCGACATGTTAAATTTCATAGCCTTTGTTTGTACTAAAAAGGAATAATTGAAAATTGAAAAAGTGGTATCAGCTTTAGTAAACAGAAGTACGAAATCGCTAAGAAAATAAAAGACTCGCGTATGAATTGATATTGGAATGGGCATGAAAATCCAGATTGTTGAAAACATTCATCAATTTTGTTATGATTTCTTCAATGTTATGTTTTTTTCAGACTTTCAATACTGTCGAGTCTTTATTTTTTTCAATTTTCTGTCCTAGTTCGATTTCTGATTACTCATTGCTACAAGAGTGGCCATTAATATAATCACTATTGTCTGTTGGATACGTGTTTTCTTTCAACAAAATATAAAATTATATTCCAATTATTATATAGTGTGAAAATTTTTACACGAAAAGCATTGAAATAAAAAAATATTGTCATTCAGAAAATTTTATTCTACTACATATCATTATTCTTTTATATTTATATTTTTCAATTTCTTAAATTTTTCATAAATTTATTATTAAATTTTTATCTCAAATCAATTTTTTATCTCCAAAATTAAATGTTTAGAAGAATTATAAATAAATGTTATGTTTCCAAAATAACACGTTCAGCAAACATATAATCAATTTTTTAATAAACTAATAATCATAATAAAACGATGTATTTAACAATTATTCCGTACCATTTTCAGTTCATACATATTAAAATTAATAAATAGAAACAATTTTTCGATCGAACTTCAAAACTTACTCAACGCTACAATACATCCACAAGCATACATGGAATACATACAGTGGTTTTACGTGTACGAAATCCAATTCCTTTCTAGAATTTGTTTCACCTGCAGAGAAGGAAAAATAAATGAAAGAGAGAGAGAGAGAGGGGTAAAAGAGATAGTTGCAGTTGAAAAAAAAAACAGAGAAAAATAGATACAGTGAGGCACAAACACCAAATCTGGCGCCATTGGCGTATAGCCCCTAATGTAAATATAGTCATGTAAAGATCATCTAGTCGTGCCGAGTTATTTCATTCACGGATTTCCCATAAAATCCGAAAATATCGAGAGCCAGTCTTGCGCATTTAATAATGCAAGTTCCGAATATACGTACAACTCTCAACACTGGAGGGACGTGGAACGAGCCGAGAGGGAAAGGTAAGGAAAATAGAGGGAAGGGAAAGATTGTATAAAGATTTCACGATAGAGAAAGAGAAAATGATAGAAAAGTAAAGGAAGAGATCTGACTAAATATTTCACAACATATCCCCGTCCCCATGTGTTTCTGGATATGGAGAAGTTTGCATATTTTAGTGCACGTGTAGCCGGCTTAGTATTAGGTCGTTATTGGATAAATATTTATAATACAAGCATACACACCCAGCTACACATATATATATCTATATCTATATATATATATATAGATGCATGCATATATGTATATGTATATAGATATAGAGATATAGATATATATCTGTAATATGGGGAGAGTGTGGTGGGTTCAAAAAAATATTGACCACTCGACAGTAATCAACATCGAGTTTCAGCGAAGCCGACCAAGATTTTACGCTTTAATAATTGATAAAGAGGAGGATTGAGGGAAAAAATTTGGATTTTAGGTGTAGGGAGAGCTCGTCGATTCGTTTAGCTGTCAATACATATATATATAGAGGCTTACATCACGTTCATTCACTTATCATTTAGCGGATTTTAATGCTTGGCATTTAGAATTCTCGACAAGTGATTGACGTTTTATTAATGAAATATTTTATTCCAACTAATTTTGGTTCCATTTGTTTTGAAATCATATTAGTAGAAATAATAATTTGCTGTAATTTAAGATAATAGTTCTGTATCACGTAATTAATTATCTGTAATGAAAAAAGGATGTATTATACTGTTATATTAAGAAAGCATTAATTATATTTGTTTCAACTATTGTATTCCCAATTTAAATATCTTTGCATATCTATTATAATTAATTACACTGAATTTAATAATTATTGTCTAATATTATCGGAGAAATAATCATAATGATGATATCAAAAGGATAAAATGACAGTGTGTATGCAATTATATAGTGAAACGTACATTAGAGTTAAGTTTATCCTATCACTACAAACAAATTGTATTTATAAGATAAAAATTTTATTTGAATCGCGAGGAAACTTTTGGACTTTAATATCATAATGCTCATAAATAGAATAAAAATAGTTTTTTAATGAAATTTTATTGCTACATTAAAATTATCTCTATCGCTATTTATTTCCAGTAATTTTTGAATCTCTTACAAATCCTTTTTTGATACTTGTTTTTCAGTAGTACAAAGCATATTACAAGGTCAGTGAATTCATGTAAACTCCACTAATCTGTATAAATACTTCGAATAGAGAACTCAAATAAGTAATTGCATGGACCATGCACTTTCAATCGAGTAACAATTTTTTTTTCAATTAAACGTATATTATCACGTAATCCAACGACTTTATTGCAATATAAACTGCTTAATATATTTAACTTGTTCAAGTTTTACGACTGTTAACCTTTCCATATTTATAAATTAATTGTCGTGAATATTATTTCCATAATGGGTAACATTTATATTTACAATTTTTTTCTTTTATCAATGAATTTAACGCGTAGAAAAAATAATATAAATACTATGGCTTATGTTATACTATGACATTATGTTAATAATTTTTTTCAATTTAATGAACCAATAATAAATAGAAAATTAGCCGAATATGCAGGGATTTGTTGGTCAGCCAAAGCTCATTGATAACCAATTATTAATTGCCTGAGATTATCAATTCCGTAGTTGGCTTTTCATGTTATTAATAATTTCTCTTTGTCATTTAAATTATTTCCACCCTGTATAATTTCTTATATATTACATTATAATGGATCTTTCATCTTGAATGAATGCAGCATTCTCCTATATGTGCTTTTGTATATTCTAGCTAATTTTTTTTTTGATCAATTTTTTTATATGATTTTTTCATGCTTTTTTGATATAATATTTCTTCTTTCTTTAATCATATCTGAGTATTCTTTTTATTTTGATGAGTAATTATTTTACTGTAATTAAAATGTTTTCATTTTTATTTGAATTATAAATCAAATTTATATATATAAGGTAAGCGAAAAATAATAATAAACAGGTTGTTAAACAATTACGGTCTCAATAATAAAATTTTCTCAGCTTCAGATATCTGACAAATTTAGCATATAAGAATATTTTTTCTCTTTCAAACAATTAATATATAAAATACTGCGTGTACTCTAGCTCTACGCGTATTAAGTAAAAAATATTATATTTCTATTTTTATTCTAAATTTATATATAAATCCTGTAAAATAACGAATTTATTGACGACTCGACGTATAATGCAAATACTTTGTACGACTGGAAAGGGAAGAGGAGAAATTCGCCATAATCCTTCACTTATCATTGCGTTATAAGAATCTAATGTCCATTTTAAGTTTACCAATGAGTGTCTCCTTCTCTCGGATATTGACAATAATTAGAAATATTAATGTTATAGAGCATGACTTTCTCTTTGATTATTAACAAGGCTGTATTTATAATTTTATCGGATGAATAATTATGTATTTTTAACAAAAATTATTGCTTCTAAAATAAATACGAAACATTTGCATATCACAGTGTTGAAGTATTAATCTTTTGAAATTTTTAATCTGAAAATTCATTTATAAATAATGTTATTATGACATTTTTATAAAATTCTCAAAAATAAACATTCAATGTATATTTAATAAGCATATGTTATGAAATCCAGTAAATTTATAAAAATCAAATGCCAAGTAACATATTACTTAATATATTACTTTGACATGAAACAAAAAATCTAGTTCTATTTAAATTAATTGACAATTTCACTTTACCTCTAATTATCTGTTTTAAAGCTGTTTGAAAGAAAAATATTAATTAACAATAGTAACTGCTTTTAAACGCTCTTTAATGTTTGCAGGTAAATTACCACAGAAATATTTCTAGAAAAAACTATAATTGTACCTGAAATGATATTCCTCATTAAGGAATAATAACCCCGAAAGTTCATTAAATTAAAGTTTCATAGTAAAGTTCATAGTAAATAAACTAAGTAAGAATAAAATCTCATATATTCTTAGTACTTTGTATATTTAATTTATAAGTAATAATATTCATATACGAATAATGTCTATATGCAAAGAGGATAGATATTTACGTTTATCTACCATTTTATTTAAGTTTTGTCACTTTCAACATTTTGTGCGAATAAATAAAGGTCCGAATGGTTGCAGTTGTGATATGGGCTTTCGACTCCTTGATCTTCCTTCCATTGAGCGCAAAAAAATCCAAGAAACGGTTCTGTCGGCTCATCCCCAAGCTTTTGGCTCCATTTCTGTCGATCAGGATTTGCTTCAATCGATACGTCATGATAAATTCTTTGAGCGGAGAACGATTAACTCGAATGAATTGATCTACTCCTCAAATCTAAATTAACATTATCGCTTTTCATATTAATAATATAAACTTTTGTATAATGATTAGATAGATAAAAGGAGTTAGTTAGACTGTAGTCATGGCCATTCATTTGCCAAGAAAACAACAAAGTTCGTTGCTCAAGCTATATGCCATATATTGCTATAGCCATGTAAATTTAATTTTATTCGAATTTAAGACAAATTCATTGTAACTGCCTCTTTTTCTTTTATTACTCAACTCCTTTGCTTTATCTTTCACGAGTGGAGACTTTATTAGTTTTTATATTGGGATTGGCAATACATTTCGTTTAAATCTCCTTCTATTTAATTTTTTTTCTTATTTTTTTAAATTTAAAATATTTAATTCGTTAATGACAATTTCTAGGTCACATTAGATAATCACTTGGAAGCATATTAATTTTGTCCATAATCCATTGAATCTTATCAAGAGCAAAATGTATGCTCGAGCTAACAAGCCAATACTTTATGTGATGAGCATTCATTTGAAAATAACAGAAACACAAATTTTATTTATCACCAAATAGAGTATTGAGATCTTTAGAAATGAAACAAAAACAAAGAATCGGCAAAAGAATGATAATTTCAACATAATTATACAGTAATTTTCGTTAGATAAATAAGGTTGTAGCTGCAAGTGAAATTAGGAAATATTGAAATGATTAAGACTTTATAAATATTAATCATATAAAAGTGTATAATTCTATGAACTCAAATGGCAAATAAGATAAAGAAAAAGTACTTTATAGGCTCTTTGTTAGGAAAGTCTTTTTAAGTTTTGAATGCAAAGTTCATAAAAGAAATTAAAACCGATATACTTTTTACATGGAGAAGAGAGAAAAACTTTTTAATTAGATGTATCATGTTAGATCAATATTTAACATTTTTGTACAACCTCGTTTCTATGGAATGAGGTCTTCTCAATTATAAATGCTAGTGCAAAGTAAATATTAGAGAAAATGATTAGTTGCTGACAGTCATTTGTGCGGACCATAACTACCTTTCCCATCTTTCTCCTTCCATTATTAACAGCAGTTATCTTATAATTACTATTATTTATCTAAATCATAAATATAATAATCTAGTACTAGCATTCGCTCTTTCCTGTTCATCCTCTCTTGTCCTTCATCTTGCTTCCTTATTCAACATGTATCGCTTCTCTTATGCCTCCCAATCACGTTCCAGGCTTATTTAAATTTTCTTTCCGCAGCCTGACGACTTATTTCTATCTATACAATGTAACTCATTATTTACATCATTTTTCATCGTAATTTACATTGTTAATTATAACCAAAGTTTCATCAATTAATGGGCTGATAAACGATAACGTTATTGCATGCGATTCACATACAAACACAAAGAATGCCCTCAGACCGGCAGTATATTATACATATTCGCCTCTGTGCAAGTGGTGCAGCTAGTCTATGTATGTGTGTTTATATATATATATACATATGTCTACATATATATGTTCACGTTTTTTCACATAAATCTCAACTAAGAATCATAGGATCAATGATGTATTTCATATAATCATTAATTATTTTTTATAATATTAATATATTATTGTATTATTTTTTTCGATTTAAAAATAACCATTTATACAATAATAGTGAATATAAATAGTATGCCTATACAATAAATTTCTATATACTTATCGAACGTGTATAATAAAAAAATAATATTTAAATTATAATGTATAAAAACAATTTCACAACCTACTCCGTTAAAATTGTATTTTAGTCAGTAAAGAATTGATTTATAAATTTTTCAAATAATAATAACTCTAATAAACTATTGAAATATATCTGAGCAGCAGAAACTCGTAAAACGTCTAAAAAGTACATGTAACACAAAAATACATGATATATCTGCTTAAATTACAACATTTTTCTTATCGCGTTATTAAATAATAAAGCTCTTTAATCTTTATAATGCTAATACAGAATCAACTCACGCTCATGTCAACTTTAAATCATTCGTATGTTCATTTATATGATAAACTGCACAATGATTTGATAAATTTTCAATTTTATAATTTTATTATGAAATAGAAAATAAGAAACTGCTTTTAAAAAATGCCGTTTAAATGCCGATTTCAATGTTCTTTACTTTCTTGCCTTTCATTTATATTATATCAAAATGAATATATTGAATATGAGTAAAGGAATACATTTTTTATTGTTTAAATTTCTTTTGTAAAATTATTTTTTGTACTATTTATTTAATGCTGTTTTATTTACATGTTATATTGATCTGAAATGTATCGAATGTTTCTTAAATACATTATGATATGATTATCTAAACATTTATTACTTTGTCATTTATATCAATTATATATTAAAAAAAAAAAGATTTTACATACTTGATATAAATTATTAATTATTTATAATTGTGAAATATTATCCAATGTTATTTTATTAAACTCAGTATAATACGTTTATCATAATTCTATTTATTGAATGAAGAATATATGACTTTTAATATAAGTTTCAATAGACATTCGTAGAAAATGAAAAGTTTCTTTTTGAAAAACATTGCTCGTATAAAATATATGTATGAAAAATTTATTTCTAAATAAATTTTTAATTAGTTCAAGAATCAAATATGAGCCGAACACATGAAGTTAGTATCAACAGAACTTGAAATTCTAATAAAGAGTAATAATAATGGCGGAGGGAAAGAGAGAAATAGAGATAAACAGAATAATAGAAACTAGCAAAGACCACGTGACATTAGAAACTACTCGAATGATTTCAACTTATTTTGTTAGTACGTAGTGATTGCGCCGTAACTGCACGGAGGAATTTAATTCTAATCAATTAAGGAGCCATTAATTAAATTGAAGAATTTGTTTGATACATTAGAGATAGAATTTAAATAATTAGTTATCACAGAACAATAATCTAAGTATCTATTAAATGCCCAACAAAGTTCATTGTAATATTATTATGTCAATGATACATACATTTTATCATTTTTTCAACATATAAACATAATTATTTAATGACACATGGTTATATAGTAATTTTCATTAAATTAATTTATGTAAGTATATTGAAAATAGTTATAAATAAGATATATCGAGTTGAAGCAAACTTTTTTTCATAAATATTTATTCAAATGAATTATGTAAGATGATGAAAGTAACGTAAAATGTAATGCATCATTAATTTTTCGTCAAAACAATAAATTAGTAATTTCATTAATATCAATTAATAAACACTCACATTCATATATTATGTCTTCAAAGAATTATGTAAATAATAAACGAAAATGAATTTTCTTCAATAAGTCAAAAATAATATTTGTATACATTTATTAGAAATATAAATATTAATGAAAGTAACAAAGCAGAAAAATGCAAATTCGCACGCAACATAGTAAAGTGTTTAAAAGCGTTTTCTTAAAACCTAATAATATTATTAGAAATATCTTTTATACTTCTTATACAATGTGTCTTAAGTATTTATAAAGTCTATTATTTTTTAAAAATTTATGTAAATTTATATTAAGGAAGGTTTCAAATTCTCTCTCAAATTATTGCAATGAGAGAGATATAAAAGACATTTATAAATAGCATAACATAATTTTGAAAAACTGCCGTTCCTATTCATACAGTGAATACATTTTTATTAGCTAAAGATTTTGAAATCTCTTTTAAATCCTTTGCAAGTAAAAAAAATGCAAATGTAGTATTTAAAGTTGATTTTGCTAAACTTTTCTTTTTTTTTTCTTTTAATAAATCGGTTAAGTAACATCAAGTTTTATCATGATAAATAGTTATATTATTCAATAAATTGTATAAAAATATGCAACTTTGATGAAAATATTATTAATTACACTGGAGCTTACAACTTCAATAGCGAATTGAAATTTCAAATTTACGAACACTGGATATCTTAAATCAACAAATATACTCTATTCATTAATATTATGTATGATGAGCCTATACATTGATATGCATAAAGACGAGTTAATTAATTGAATTAATAATTAAATTGTTCCAAATAATAAATGACAATTATTCATATATCCTGTCGACCCAAATTTCTTTTATTCGCAATATAATGTATTAATTATTATATTATGAGATAATTGAATTCGGTTTATTCCTGTATCTCATAATTTTCAATACCTGTCGTTTACTTTAGGGCATTCAATAGTTGTTAAGGTTAATTAGGTTGAAAATAAGGTTAATAAGGTTAAAAATTAATAGAAGTTACAAAATTATATTAAAAAAAAAAAAACATAGATAATAGGATCGATTGAATATATTATATCGAAATTAACCTTTTAAACGATTAAAAGTATTTTCACAAGTATTTATAGTCGTTAAAATCATTTAATTGCTAAATACTATTGTTCTATTATCGAAGAGATAGTTAATTCAATTTGTACTTTAAAAAATCTTACATCCTCCACATACCTTCTATTTAACGCATAATCCCTTTTGTACGAGAAAGTCTATAGTTTTTAGTTTGGAACCCATTTGATTTTATTTCTGTGCTTTGTACGAATGTGTATGTACCGAACTACTTTGACCTTTCCATTCCACCATTGCCATTCGAATAGGAAGATTGACGAGACTGACCTTCCGCATCAAAGATTTAATCCATTATCGAATGGACTAAGGAGGATGGTTGGGTCAACGCCAAAGAATACATTCCAAGTAAGAAACAAGCATAATCAGCGGCAAATGTATTGCATTGGGCAAACTCAATTTTTCCTAATTATATTGTGTTGATTATTTACTCCCGTGATGTGCGCACACTTTACACTTTGATTTCTGCCCGGCTAATAATATATTCTTCATCGACTCCTCTCCATTACTTTCACAGAGTATTATTTAATTTGACGTCCTCATTATCATTATCTTCTTTTAGTGTCACTATCTAATTGCCAATAGGCAGCTTCCAAGTCATCAATCCATAGATGCGAATAAATTCTACTAGCAGCTCTTAATATATCTTCATAAGCTTCATAGCTTTAATGTATCTTGATAAAAGTAATCACTTTCGAATGTAGTGTGTACGAGTATTAAATATTAATTAATCTTCGAGGATAATCTTTTATAGAAGGTAGAGATTGAATAAAAATTATTCGACGCTAATAGGAAAAAGTAGGATAATAAATTTCAAATTTACGTGTCGGTAAGAATAAATATATCTTGACTATTTAATTATTTTCTATGTAAAAGTTCGAGATTTTATCTTCCATTCGCCTCTTGGTCGGTAAGAATTAACTCTACAGATGTTATAATTTAAAAATTTTTTACAATAAATAATATAACTTTAAATTCAAATTAAGAACTAAGAAAATGTTGATTGGTGATTTTGTTATCGTCAAAATAATTGCTTGTAATATAAAATTCTTATATTTTATAGAGTAATTAATTTTTGCATAGGACAACTAAAGTGATTTCAAAAGAAACTTCATTATAATTATAATGAATTTTATAAATATTAAATACATGATAAATAAAAACATTGCATTTGTTGAATATATTCATACATACTAAATGGATATTAAAACTACATGTAGAGTTTAAAAAAGTACTTAATATATATATGTATATATATATATATATATATATAAGAGCGTGCCCGGGCGCGTGTGTGTGAAAAAGATAAATGCATTTTATGGATGCAGAAATCTAGGTTTGGAAACTAGAAGATTATTTATATAGTAGAGAACAACGTGAAGAAAATAACAAAAGTCTTACGGAGGAGAATGGAAGATAGCAACAATAACAGCTAAATAAAATATTTTTAGTAATGTAATATCTATGTAAACAAATATTTCGTAGTAAAAATTAATTTACCTTTTTATTTATGAATTATTTATAAATTATTTATTTATAAATCATACAAATATGCATTTTCAATATTAATACAAATTATAATCCCTAATGTATACAATAAGTATTTTATGAAATACGAATGTTCTTTATAATTTCCATTACTTTTTTACAAAAAAAAATGTTTCTAAATTACTCTCTCCACATTCATTATAGATTACAAAAAGCAGTATATGTAATTTTAATTGGTATAAATATGTCACAGTAAATATTATAGACAAAACATTAGGCAAAAAGAAATTCAAAGACAAAATTAACAAAAAATATCTATAATAAATAAGCTCAAACTAGGATAGAGTAAATATATTTATGTTAATACAAATGTTAGTAACGAGATATATTATTATAAATCAAAAGTAATAAATAAGACAATAAAAACTAATGGCAATAAAAATATTATAAACAGATTTTCTACATCTATGGACAGAAATATCATGGATGAATATGTATTCCGAAAACTGAAAATATTTTGTTGTATTTGAGAAATTATGTTACTAATCGTAAAAGTGAAATAAAAAGGAATGTAAAAATTACGAAACCGGTATAATATGATATATAAAGTAAATCAAAATAAAATATATGATTAGAGCATTAAAAAGGCGGATTAAAGGAAACATAAATAAAATAAATGAAATATTAAAGAAAAAGAATTGTATAAAATGTTAAAAATAACGATAGCGAATTGGACAAAAAAATATTTATAAATAATAGTTCAGAATTTAAACGAAAAGGAAAATAAACTTCAGAAAAAATACAGCAAATATAGAGAGAAAGTGCAGAAAGAAAAGACATTTAAATAAATAAAGAAGCCATTGCGAACTCAATAAAAAATTAACAGCACTAAAAGAGTTAAAATTTATTATTAACAGACATGCAAAAAATAATAAATGAAACTTTCAGCAGAATGTTGGGATTCATATGCGAGTTATAAAATTTGTTCAATTTAGCGAAAAGGTTTTAATGGAACCAATATCTTAAAAAAAAGAAAAATAAATAAAGAATTATAAATCAATAATGAGAATATTCAAAATGTATGAGTAATTTTAAAAAGAAAAAGTTTGTTGCAATGTGTTGTGAATTCAATTGCATGAATGTTCGTTTAATAAATAAAGTTGTTCAATGAAAGAGATTTAAAATATTGTAATTAAACAGATCGGTTCAACAAAGAATTTTATATAATTTTCAATTTTAAGTAAATATTTTAATAAAGAAAGTAGATAGTTATTTTGTGAAGACTTTTACAGGCATAAATTGAGCAAAAAAGTGAAGTGAGAAAGTATAAGATCAAAAAAAGAAAAGGATAGAATAAAGCATAAATAGATTAGAGAACTTTGTTTCGTACAACAATCTAAGATTGGTAATAATATTATTAAATAAGCTAATTTTATTAAATAATAAAATTGCAGCTTTTTAACACATGTTTAAATAAAGAACAAAAAGGATGAAAAATATGGGTAAGCAAAATTACGAAAAATAGGAACAATTATTACATATGTACATATAATGAATTAATAAAACCTAGAGGAAATAAATGAAATATGGAAGAAATATTACTAAAGAAATAGTGAAAAGTATAAAAATTAAACTTATTATGGAGAATAAATGAAATAAGAGGACATAGGTAGAACAATGACGCAGATAATAAGAAATTGACAGAATTATATATACATAAGTCAAATTTAATGTAATACGACTTAAGATATATGGAGATGCAGTTAGATGAGAATATTTTCTAAGTACGTTAAAAATTTATATTTTTATTCTAAAGTTTCATATATACTTAAGAAACTAATTGTATTTGAGTCTAAAATAACAATCATGAAAACTATAAAAAAAGAAAATACACAACAATACACGAAGCATCCATTTACATGCAAATTATAAATTTTAATAATGGCATTACAACCAAATTACTATACAATAATATTCATTAAAATGCTATACTTAAGTGCGTAAAATGTATTAGAAATTTAAAAAGACATGAAATGAAAATAACAGCAAACAAAATATTTGTATTGGTATCATAATAAAATTGGTTTAATTAAAAATGATTTTTTTTTTAGTGTTGGAACTTTTTCAAGTCTATCGAATCAAATGTCATAGTTACAAACCAAGTTTATTTTATTAAATGTATCGCACTGTTTAATAATACTGACCTACAACAAAATCACTGATATTCTATCAAAGGAAAGATATTTTATAGTTTGAACTTTTATTTGCTCCAATATTTTGATGTAAAACCGAATGTAAGACGAAAAGTTGCTCTTTTCATTATGTTTTACGATACTTTTTACGACAAATCAATTATGTACATATATATATATATATAAAATATAATTAAAATTATATAAAAAATGGAAAAGTAATTTCTTTATATAAAAAAAATTGAAATTGAAAGAAAATTAAAAAGTGAAATTCTTGATATTTTAATTTTGTTTGTATTGTTTGTAAAAATACTTGTAACAATATAGTAAAAAATATAAAAATGAATTTAAAAATCTACTATTTATATATATATATGTGTGTATTAAAAAAGCAAAATGTTATAATAAATGTTGTATAATTAGAGTGTGCTGTAGCTGCTAATTGAATAAAAATTGAAAATATACTATAATTTTATATAAAAAGTTAGTGATTATGAAGAGTATCGAGGACACTTGAAATTCTTTCACATCTTCATATTACAATATTAAATGTCCATTCAAATTTCGTTTACTTTAATGCTTGCTTTCTCCATATTTCATTGCTTGATCATTATTTTTCTACTTATCCATACACAACTTTGAATTACATTTTGCTTTATTTCACTCAACAAGTATTTAAATTGTCACCAGCACAATTAAGCTCGTGTAGCCTTCTACTGAATTCTTTCTATTTACATTCCGAGCCTCGCATTTGTAACACCAAGGACATGCATGTTTGGGCGGTTGGTGACATTTGCTTGCTTCACTTTTTCAGCTTTGCTTGAAGTTTAATTTCATTTCTTTCCTTTTTCCACGGGGCGTACACACAAGCACACACACACACACACACACACGAATGCTTGACATATTGCAGACTTGGTTTTCCACGGATACCAAGAGTTACGTCCGGGGTTTGCGGTTCTTGAAATTATTATTTTTACTTTCCTTGGTTTTTCTTTATTCCGCTGGATAGCTGTTCCTTTTGGTTTTTTATGAACGTACAATTTCAAGTGCGATATAAAAGTACATTGAAAATAGCATTGCGGAGTAAAATGTTAAATGAATGTAACGGAATGCCAGGTAAATTTCATTTAATTGCATTCTTTTAATTATATAGTGCCCACTCTTAAGAATGCGCCTATTATTTATAATTTAAAAAATCTATAAATTCACGACTATTTACTTGAGTATTTTTTTAATGGAAATAACATGTAGATGGAATAATAATTTTATCGAACGATAAAACAATTCTCAAAGTGTTAAATATTGCTGAATTTATTAATAGACAAGCATGTACCCAGAATAAAGATTATTATTTTACAAAAAGGTTAGTATAAAAAAGGCAATTGAAAAGTTTATAGGCATACGTAATAAATACACAGAAAAGGAAAGAATAGCTAGTGAGGAAGCTGGTTATATTTAAAATATTCTGTATCTATAAGTTAATAGATACATCAAGAGAAATTGTCCTTATTTTACGTCCACATGAAAGTGGGATTAGAATATTTTTCTGTGCATTGAAAATAGCTGCATTGGAAATTCTATTGTCGTGCTTTGAGAATCCAGTGAATTAAAAAAAAATTTAACTTGTCTTGGAAATGCATTTGAATGCAATTATTTAAAGTACCTTATTTAATTATATTTGAACGTGCAATAATTATCTTCTCTTATAGAACTTTATAATAGCTCATCTCTTACTAATAAATATTTTGCATTTTATAATATACCATTTTTATAATAAGATTATTATAAAAATATGACATGATAATTCAAGACATACTTCGATTAAAATTGTTTATTTCTTCTTAATCGACTGCTTTATATTGAAATCCGTTCTGCGTGAAAATATTGGGACAAATAAAGCGGTGCTAATTTACATAATTATTTTAATTATTGATTTTTTATTTTTAAAAATTGATTTTTATCTTTAAAAATATTAAATATAATTAATGTAATTAAAATCAATACTAAAAAATTTGTTTATTTAATCTTGATATGAAAAATCATATTTACCTCTTCTTTTTGAAATACCAATACGTCGAAGAGAATTCTTTATTTATCTTTATAAGTTTATGAATTTTTAAGCTTTTGTAATTGCAACGTATGTAGGTTTAGAATAGATCAAGTTGATATCTAATTTCTTGTTTGGCAAAAGACCTTTGATCTCTGATGCTTCGTTACAAGATGAATTGTACAAATTCCACCTTCAATTTAACTTGTCTACACCTCCATATACGCTTCTTTACATACTCAAGTCTAATTCTTTATATACTTAAATGGCTCCTGAAAAACGTTGCTAAATACGTTGACGAAGACATTGAGAGAATTATTGAGAGAGAGAGAGGTAATAATTACAAAAATTTGTTCAAACGTAATTGTAAATAATTTACTTTCTTAATATTTCATGAAATCAGTGTAAGTTAATTGTGCATTAGGTCCATGATCTAATTGAATGCAACTCACATTTTTACAATTAAATATACAAATAGGAATGAGAAGATTCGCTTTATTTATTTATTTACAATACGAAATGTAACTCAAATGGCTAAATTTTCACTTTTATCTTGGTATTGATAATAAATGCTCTATTTCGTTTTTATTTTATTCCCTATATATAGGCGAATATACTTTTCTTTGTTGTTGTTTACTAACAGTAATAACAAGATGCTTTTTTCTAAGCGCACGTGTCAGAAGTTTGATGCTAATGAGATAGCAAATTCTCATTATGGTTAGTATAACAATTTTTTTAATTTTAATTATATACGCGCGTGCGCGTGTGTGTGTCTGTGTGTGTGCGGTTTGGTATCTCTGTATGTACACGTGCATAAATAATGCATAATTATAATTATGTTATAATTATGATCAATTGAAGAGCTTAAAGAAATGCAACATGTTTTATTATTCCATGTATATATATATAATTCAAACTCCATATTTCTTAATGTTCTTCTTATTATTGTAATCATGATTTTGTATTTATAAAATGAAATATTAAAAATTAACTGTTGTCTTTATATTAAACATTTAGATTCAAATGAAAATTACTTAATTTTTTTTATTATTAAAGAAGATTATATCAACACTTACATCTTATCATATAAATGTAAAATTGTATTCCGTCTTATGAAAGAAAATGGGAACAAGAATTTTGTATCGTATTTTGTAATATATATATAATACTTAAATTATTATTGAAAATGACTGTAAATATTTAGTAAAAATCAAATTGATTTTTTCTCAACCACTTTTTCTTTATTTCAATTAACTTTTTTAAAACCAAGTATAAATTTAAATTCACACTGAAACTATAATTCAATTTAGCTGATCAACTTTAAAATGTTTTTTTTTCAAATATATTTTCTATTTCAAATATTATTTTAAATACTTACATTCTAAATTGATTTTTTTCATTATTACTGACGTTACCGTAGAATTCAAATTATTGAAATAAAATTAAGGCTACAGTAAAAATAAATATAACCCTATAAATAAGAGTACTAAAATATACTCAAATACTGAAATCCCTTTAAAAAAAGCTTTGAAATTAATCACAAGCAAAAAATAAATAGTTTTCATTCAATTATAACTATAAAAAAAATGAAATAATTTAATTTCATTATATTGAAAAGAAGCTTTACAATTTTTAAATAGAAAAAAAATATATAATTACTTGTCAAATATATATATATATTTAAATTCTTAAAAATATTGAATGATAGTATTTTATTTATGAATAACAGACATCTAAAGTAAACAAATGAAGAGCTCAAACACGAAAAGACATAGTGAGAGATTTAACTGTTTGTTCATTTATCAAAAGATTATCCCACAAATATACATTGCATAAAGATCTTGCACATACAAGTAAAGCTAGATATTACTATAGAGGACACTGGAAAGGCGAATAAGGAATGAATATTAATTTCTAAAATCCAGAAGATCAACACATAGCGTGCTTTTCTTGTCGGCGATTGTTTTCATTTTGTAAGGCTGAAGCCGTTACTTTTAGTCCTTCAGACTTGAAAGCATACGCTTTTGGAAATATATAAAATATTTAGTATATAAGTAATGTAGATCATACTAAATAACAATATTTGGATAACATATTTTATAAATGTGTTCCGGAATTAGGTTCCTCGATTGCTTATTTTAATGGCTACAACTGTGAATGGCTGCATAAAATCAAATCAAAATGATTGTCTTCCGATTGTCATTAGAAGTGTTTACTTATAATGTATTTAAGATACATTCACTTTTAAAATAATGTATTTTGACATACTAATCGAGCAATCAGTTTAACGATAATTCAAATTTATATAGAATGAATTTAAAAAGAAATTGAAGGATACATATTATCTTCTAAAAGTATTTATATTATAAATATATAAAGAATATCTAGAGAAATAATTAGGCCATTAAATGAAGAAAATGATACGAGTGGACAAAAATATCATGTAATTATTTAGGTACGGATAATAAATATTGAGGACATCATTAAATTGTTAAATTTACAACTTTCACATATAAAGTATTTACAAGAAAAGAAACTCATTACAAGGTCATTTTAATTGTGTGACAATGAGAACATATTATAAACGTACAAAAACTTTTATAAAACTTGATAATAATATTATCGAATCAACTGAATTGTTTATAAATACAGTACTAAAAAATAAAGCATAAAGAAATAATTTGATGATCGATAAAAGTGACTAATTGATAAAATAAGAGTGTGAGAGAACAAAAAAGATGTACTTTTTGTGTATTGTGAATGTGATTATAACTTAAAGTACTTTATTAATTAAATATACATATTTGTACGTACTAGTTTGATTGCATACTAAACTCTTGTAGAAACTTATTTTACTTCAGCTTTGTTACCTGATATATATGAAATATTAGTAAATATACATATATATCTATAGCCGTGTGTGTGTGGCTGTGTGGGCGTATGTGAAAGAAGATTTTGAAGATAAATGTGCATCATTTAAGTAGTATAAATCGTAATTTATGATTCTCCTATCTATCTTGTTTAATATGAGTTCAATAAACTATGAAGTTAAATGATGGGTTTCCTGTTAAATTCCTCAATTACCTCGTCCTCACACATCTCTACAAAATTTGTTGCGATATAATAAATAAAAATTTTGAAAAGTTTAAAATATCACTAAACGTGAAAAGTTAAAAATATCATTTTATAAGTTCCCTTTATGGAATAGATCTTTTGTAAAAATATGAATTTCGTCACTTATTTAAAAATCAATTTATATTACAGAAATTATTAATAATGTTCTTAAACAGATGATATAATAAAGCTTTCGATAAGATTGTCAGTTAATGTAATTTGACTGGATAAAGAAAAATCTTGGATTTTGTTATATCTTTCTTTGAATAATCTTTCAAATTATAAATTTGTACTTTATATCTTCATTGAGAATGTTGTCTAATATATAAATCTGAATTTAAAGCAAATTCTGTATATTTAGAAATTCAATAATTTATCATAAAAAAAATGAATATTTTTAAGGCACTTTATATAAATATAAAATGGAACAAAGTTTTTAAATGTAAATGAAATTTTTGACCTTTTATCAATCTCTAATTAATTTAATCTTTAATTTAAAATTTATTTTAATTTAATCCATTCTGTCATTCGTTTAATTAATTTTATTTCTTATATAAACTTTATTATTCCAAATAATTAATTAGAAACGCAAGGAATTCCATTTAAATGCATCTTCTCCCCATTTAATGTTATGTTTTTTACTTTTATTATATACGTATTCGTTGTGATCAATAAATTAAATACACAGGTAGAGAGAAATAAAAACAAAAGGAATAATGACACGGCAGAAATTATTTTAAAGAAAAGACAGAGATGTGAAGAGAGCGATGCATCAGATAAACAAGCCATGGAAAATAGTTGAGTCCGAACGATTTTAAGGGAACCCATAACACGTGCACATATTGCACATAAAATGGAACTAATTGTGCTATGCTCCTTCATTTTACTTTTATTTCTAAACAAATTCTGCATTAACATTTAACAATCGTATTATCTTACTTATTCTCTTGAAATTTTATTTAATTTTGTTTTTGTATTCATTCGTTGTCCAGGATGGACAATTATTTAGAAGCTGCGCGTTCATTTACTTTCAAATGTTGTCCCTTTTTCCGAATTTCGGTTCATTTAATTTTTCTTTAGACCTTCTTATCCACTGCCTGAATCAACTTTATTAACGTTTACTGTACTTTTGGTAATTAATTCGCTGTCTAGTTTTCTAAGAACAAGTTATTTCATGACATAACCAGCACTTAAATTTAAAAACATTCTTTGGTGAAATCATTGTCTTTTTACATATTGATTTTTATGTAATGTCATATAATTACAGAGAGTATATTTTTGTCATGAGAAGTTTATTGATTTATTGAACTTGATAGATACTTGTTACAATAATTATTTTTTATAATTACTTAATGCATATGTTATGTTTATAGTATGCAATGTTTTTTTTTTTTTTTGCAAGTAAAAGTATTTTTTCGCTTTCTTATAAGTGAATAATATATTATTTATATTATATTGATTAAGAAGGCGTTTGAATATTCGTCTGAAATAGAAGAGAAAGAGATGTTCAATTGTATAGCCGTCGACAAGACAAAAAGAGCAAGAAAAGCATATTTTCTTCAAGTGATCAATCTACTCGTAAAGCATAAATGTTAGTGCAACTACATCAGGAGTTATGTTATAATTATATAATGTATTTTTGTAAAAGCTTTCACAGAAGAAAAAGCAGTGTGCACAAAATTTTATATATTAGTATTACCAAATTACGGTACTGAAAGCAAGCAAGCGTACAATCTTGAAGAGAAAAGTGAAGTTACGGCATGAATGTAAGTACGCGTAGTCTTGAAAATACAAAAGAGCTTTATATATAAGATGGTTAAGTGTATACAACTTACGATTTCCTTTTCCAACTACCAAGATTTAGTCTTTTTAACATAATATTAAGACAAAATTATGATAAATAATGAACCTTCTTCTCCTCGTTGAAATTATGCTTTAAAATGTCGAACAATCAATCTGATTTTAAAGAATCACGGAATTTTATTAACAATTAATGTGCAGAGGATTCTTCATATACAATATAATATTAAAGAATTTTTTAGTAAAAATTTGAAGATGAAATATTAGAAAAACACAAAGCAGACATACAAATTACTATAGATATTTAAGCCTCATATTTAAAAAGAAAAGTTACGTATTTTGTACTAATGTAATATAAAAAGTAAAATAAAATAATCTATTATAATAATAACTAAATTATTTGAACAACATTGGAATTAGATTGAATTTATTATATAAAAATTTATATGAAAAAATACGTAAAATGACGTGAAATAATTAAAAGAATTTGTCACGAGCTGATATTTGGAGATGAATTGTTTGAGTAAATGAAACAACGTTTTTTTTTCTTTTTTTGATAAATTTATTATAATCATTATTGAAAGATTCTCTATTTAAAAATTGTTAGTTTAAAGAAGTAACTCTGAATAGATTACTTAAGTAACTTGTGTAAAATTTTTAATATCAGATTGAAAGCACATTTCTCGAAAAAGAAAATGTCATCATTTCACATATATTTATATTTGATGTAAATTAAATGAAAATGTATTTGTAAACTCGAATTTAATCAGCTATTATAAATCCGTGAAACAACGCAGATTTATCTTCCACAGCTGCTTCCTAAATATTAGTTTAATGTTAAAAACGAAGTATTGATCCTTATAGATAATATTTACACACAATCTCTAGGCACATTTGTTACAATTCTGTATTTAGTCATCCGTATTCTAATTTTTTCACGTACAATACTGGAAAATAATAAGACACTTCTTTCCAATGTAAGTGCACCCAAATATTGTACCCACTGTTTATTCAATATTTTATTTATTCAATATCAAAGTTCCTTTAAAAGAGAAAATGTGCTTAAAGAGATAATCATAAAAATAATGATTTTATAATACAGAGAATTATTTTTAATAATAACAAAAAATACTTTTTTCCACTGTAACGGTTGCTCTTCACCTCTAACAAAGATCGTCAAATAACTTGATTTTTTAACAATATTAATCGGCTTAAAGGTCTTGAAGATTTAATTGGAAACATTATATTATATAATTTGATCTAAAAACGAATCTTTTAAATGAAATTCCCAATGATATATTTATATAACTTTGAAAAAGTATCGATGCATTTTATATAAATATTATGAAATAGAATTCAATATTGCATTTTTTTGAAAATATTGTTAGTCTTTTATATATATATATAGTCAGAAATATATTAAGTTTCAACTGTTTTGTGTGTTTTATTGTATATTTAATCACTATAAATTTAACCTGTTTATGTACTTTAAGATACTTTGTTGGCTTTCTTCTGAGAGTATGACTTTTTGATTTTATTTTTGAATTGACTTTAACATGATTTAGGCACTGGAGTGATATTTAGGAAAAACATGGAACGTCAACATTTATCCTTACGTGTATCACCTCGGTATTACTAGCAGTTTGAGTCATTACAATTGAATTATGTTCTTACTCGTTAGTTAATTACTAATATATTTATTGCAATTTCATTGATTAAACTGGTAGTCCACGTGATGAATGCATCAGTATTTATGAATTCGGCTTCTTCAAACTTTCTTACGTAATTCTTGCCACTTGGGGCACTTGTGCATGTAGATGTTCATGGTGGACACAATTTTTTGTAAACAATATTTCATGTTTTTTACATTCGCCCTCGTAAGGCAGATAACAGTGTAATGAACGTATTGTACCATATATTCTTTAACTAATATTTATATAAAAACATAACATTGTTGATATTATTTATGAGCTTCATTCCTTTCAATGTCATAAATATTATCATAAACTTAGTAATGCAATTTTAACCTTTTTCAATATAAATTTAAGCATTAAAATTTAAACTCCACATTACAAGTAGGAGCGTGAATTCGTTTAATATTAATTTTGGAAATTAATAGGATAAGATATGTATGTAAAATTACAAGAGAACGTCTAGAGATCCATAAAATTAATGAAACATCGTTTTAATTAAGCATTATTTAATAATGAACGATGTGTGTACTATCCGAGGGTGAGGCGAAAAGTCAGTTTTCTTGATTGAAAATAATAATGATATGTTCTCAAGCAATAAATCTTGATAACTGTTTGCATATGACCATTGCTAATGATTTTATTTAACCCGAGTAGCGGAGAATATCGTATTATATAATTTATTAATAAAACAAATTTAATATAATTTGAATGTATTCAAGAAGAGTGGGCAGATTATATTTTTCCCGTAAAGTTATTTCACTTTAATTGTCGTTTGCCATACGCACAGCTATAGATTAACGGGGCAACAAGCTCATGATGTATAAATATTCAGCTCATATATTTTAAGAAGTTTATCCAAGGGAGGTTAAAATATTTATAGAATTCTCGACGACTCGGTGAAAATCGGAAGTAGGCTTGCACTATCGACGCAAAAGTATAGCGAGAATATTTTTCGATATTCCCAGATGAGAGAAAAGTCCCGTATCGATTGTATTATATATCGTGGCGTGAAGGTGGCCCGGTTATACGTACGTGAACCTACGGGACAAGTTTAGTAGTGGTAACATCGGTAGTAACGATGCTTGAATAATTTATGTGAATAACCGAGGGCAAAGCGCAAAAGAGAGACAGGTTCTTCAGTTAGCCATCATGAATAAGTGATCGACCTGCACCATCAATGTATATTCCAAGTTGCATTCCCTACTCGAACCCTGTGTGGATTATAGGAGAGAGGGCCAGGTTCGTATTACATGGTTGATGTATAAATATTCGATTTTGGATCAAGATCCAGCAACTGCTTCCTATATTAACTCTACATAAGCATGTACAAAGTACTCTCTACATACACACACGGATAACTGCGTAAATGCAGACAACATTTATTCATAACTGCGTGGATTAAAAGATCGGAAGGTTAATAACGCCTAACAGAAATTATTATAAAATATTCTTGAATTTTATATTATTTCAATTCGCAAATTTAAGGATAATTCTTCGCGCTTATTATATAACGATTATTTATGAGACAATGGGGAAGAAAATTAAGTTACATGGCGCCAATACTTATATTCTATTACATTAGCTATTACAATACACTGTTCTTACAAATAATCTCATAATATTATTAAAGATATTAATCTTAACGTTATTGTGTATTATAATGAGGGCATTTATTATAATATATGTTTATAAATTTATTAATAATTTTTTAATAATAATGCTTTTAATTAAGTCATTGTTTGGTTAGTAACATTAGCTAATAATGTGCTTCAAGTATCTGTTTATCAATTAAACCATTTACATCTTCCTAATATTATGTATTGCATCGTTGTAAGAATTTAGAATTTATATTACTTAATGATTAATTAATTTAATAATCTTATAATTTTTATAAGTTCTTAATTTTTTATACTAGAAAAGGCAAAATTATTAAGCAAATGGTATTATAAAAATCTATATTATAAAAATATGGTTGGATATTATATACATAATGGTATTAAGTCACTGTTACATTTAGTAAAATGTAAATACTCATGAAAGCCCATTTCACGAAAAAATTTAATTGAAAAAGTATCGTTGAAACTTAATATTTAAAATTCAATTAAGCAATTAAGAATATGATAGCAAATACGTTTGGTAAGGTTGATATTATTATTTGTACTTTTCTCACGTTATTAATGAATACTAAACTTATAAACTTATAAATATTTTTAATTGAATAATAATTATCTAATGATTAAATGGGAATTATAATTTACCGTTGAATATTTCAAGGCATAAGAATAACTTTATTAGAAATCAATGCCCAGTGATGCTAAATTACGATGACATTCATTAAATAAAATCAGTCACTGTAAAATATTAAAAAAAATTCTATAAAATGAGTTTCCTGATGAGACGAAAAATATAGTTTTTATAAATGATGAGACGTATTTGTATTATAAAAAATAATGAAGATTTTTAAATTAGAATGACAACTGATGAGGCATCATACCATTCGAATTTGCGTTATCTGATATTCTAAGAGAAAATATAATTAGTTGGCAAGGTGTGCTTGAAAGTTCACCAAAACTGTAATTTTGTAAAGAGAGTATTCTTTTATTAAATTCATTTAAAAACTATTAAAAATATAAAATACGTTTTCATAAAAATTAATGTAATTTATTCGATGTCACTGAATTTAATTATTTAATATCGGTAGTAACGGCAATAAGTAAAGATATAAAATATAAAATGTTTAACTTTATATACGAATCTGAATATAAATAATTTACAATTAATGCATTATTTATTACATATATGGAATATAAAGTTTCTAATTATTTTTACAATAGTTATTATACATGCGCCTCATATATATCCTGCCAATATATTTTTGAGTTTGCCGTTCTTGATGTACAATATCAGCATTTACAGATCATTTCACTAACTCTGTAATTTATTAATTTGTGACATAATAAGTAATAATTATCAATGGCGATTTATGCAGCTATTAAATCAGCGGAGATAATAATTAAGTTTGAAAATAGTATTATTAACAAACAAATGTTATTGACAATTAGTTATCGATAACATTTGTAAAGCGCCATGTCATGAAAAACGCAACTTTAAAATACGATTTTTTTAAATTACGCGTAAAATAATATGATTTATAAACAGTGTTGAAAAAAGGTAAAATAATTATTGGTAATTTAATTATGAAAGTCAATAAATATAAAAAATATTCTTAACTTTCAACTCACTGATGACTATAATAATAATTTGAGAATGCCTTTGTCTGATAAATTCGAGGCCGGTGAGGAATCCGATAAAAGTAAATTTCTCTTAGTAGATAAAGAATTTCGGAAAAAGAGATGGAGATTTGGAAAGGGGAGTAAATAAGTTAAAAGCCTTGACGCAGCTCGATGAGTCTTGTTTGCACGGCGCAATCATTTGTGAAAAATAGCACTGCAATAGCAGAAACAGCCAGTGCACCTACAAAAAAAGTATGTGTAATCGTAAAATTCACGTATAAAAGCGAGCCAGAGATTAGACGTTGCACATATACATTATGCATATACATGCGCGCAATATACTTGTTTAAAACGCTGAGCGTCGGTACTTAGTGTCGCAGATCTTACTATTTGCTTTTCAAATAATCCCATTCTTAGGCGTACGCATACGCTCCCTCGCGCCATCTTTCTAGATTTCCTCCAACATATTGTACACAGATTGGTACTATAAACATATCTGCATGCAGTACTTACGTATACGTATACATATATATACATATACTCGATCTCTTGTGCATATGCGAATTCATATAATGCAAAAGTTTCAGATAGCTCGCCGTCTCTTTATATCTATCTTATTTTCCATTTCGTTCTTTCATTCGCAGCAGTGTTGGCTTATTACGCAATAATGCCAATTTATAAATAACTTATAAAAATGCAAATGAATTATAAATAGTTTATAAATCATATGTTACTTTTTTTTCATTCGTATAAATTCATTTTACGCGTATAAATATTTATGGAAAATTACTTTTTCCAACAATTTCAATACTCTTCAATATGTTATTTTTCCCTTTAATTATACATCGTTTTTAATTTATGTATTTCTTACAACAATAATAATAATACGTATGTTCAATAGTTTTAAAAATATGCTCATAAAGAACCTATTCGAATTCAAAAATGTTACTCTCGCAAACTTATTTTTTTCAACGAATGACGAAAAATACTTTGGTTTCAGATAGATCTAATTTTAATAATGGCAATTAGTTAAAAAAGTTATATAACAGCTTTTCAAATCCTTTCAAATCGGCTTGAAAGTCACTTTTTATCCTTATGCTTCATTTACGATTAATGCAATGCTTTATTGGATTATAAGATCGCATAAAGAACGCACGGATAATGTTTAAATCTAATTTGAATTATTATGCTTGAAACTACAGTAGAATGTTTTGTTAGAGGGAGCGACATTACATGTAAGTGAGTGACATTTCTCTGCTATGATATAAGCGCTAAATGTAAACGTGAAATATTTATAATCAGCTGCATTAGATTATTATTACATTAGAGAGAGAGAGAGAGAGAGAGCACCACACGGCAATGTTATAAGTGCGCCGATTGCAAATAATGACATCAACGCATAGGTAAATAATAAAAATATATATTTCTGCGAGGGAGAGGAAGCAAAGGATTGAGTATATCGACTTATAAATAAAAAATAAGGATAGCCGGAAGTGTTGCATATGAAGGAAGTTGAGAATTGAAGATTATATTACTTGCACATTTCTGTTTTATTTAAAAATATCCAAATTCTTAGGCGCCTATCTATCTGGTTCACAAAAATCATATAAAACTGACTATTATAATAAAAATTTTCATTAAAATTACCGAATATTATACTCCATGTTGGTTAAAATATTTTAAAAGAATGATAAATTTTATGCAATTACCATGATTATTATTCCCAAAATCGTGTCATTAATATTTAATAATATTATACTTTTGACAAATAGTAAATCATTAATTCTAACTATATTGCGAATTTTCTGAAATTTAATTAAAACCATTCTGGTCTAGTCTCATACGAATAAACTATTATTTACATATACTATTTTACTTCTACTAACCTCGTATTTTTACTATTATTATATACTATTTTATAATATAATTTTTTTTTTTAATTTTATTTTTGCCGATTAAATATTTAACTTCAAGTCACTCTAACAGCTTTTAAAACATTTGCGATTGTTCAAATTTAAAAAAATTAACATTAATTTATTGTCCAACATAAATGATAATATCTAACTAATTATTTGCCTATGTAATATGAATCCAATGGTAAATGTAAGTTTTGTACTTATCTATGACTCAACTATAAATCGGACCAAATTTTATTCGTCTTATCACAATACAATATTAAACAGTACTATACGATATTATAATACTATATAATACTAATACTATCTATAATACAATAATTCTAATATCTTATACAACAATATCAGAGGCTGCATATATATATATATATATATATATTTACAACGTGTATATGTAATACGTGTACATGTAAATGAATTCAGTGTTTAAAAAGGAGGGATTGTAAACTTTCTCAAAAAAGCGATACAGTAAATAACTTTTTGTACAATATATCTGGACGATCCGAAGCATCAAATGAACGATCACAACGAATACATTAAAAGTAGACAAAAACCGTGAGATATATTTATAAACTAATATAGTTTCGACAATTTATCATCTCAAGTAATCATTTCGTAACTATCTCAATAGTATTTAAATTAGCTTGGCTTATCATAATACGTCGTCATATTTTTAGCCCAAATTTATGTATATTTTTAAATGACATATTACTTTTACTTCTTGTACATTTATCCGAGTATTAATCGTGCACTTACATAATTGATGTGGTTTTTTTTCCGATTCAATTGGTTTTCTTGAAATTTAAATTTCGCCAAGCAAATAAGCAACAAATAAATAGAAAAAATAAGCAATACGAAAGGAACAAGTCAAATACTGCTGTTCCTTTCGATTTCAGCCAATACACTACTAAATCAAAATACCTTTTAGCAGATACGTCGAAATGATTCAACATTCACAAAATCCCATTTGATTTATATATTTTCAGTATTGAAATTATACCAAGGATTTCTACATGGAATTTTAACATCATCGTAATTATAAACAAACGTATATCAATGGAGCCGCACACCGCCCGCACTCACACACCCACACGACCCATGAATAGAGAATGATACATACAAGTAGGATGTTGATTTAATTTATGAAATCATTATAGGGACAAAGTAAAAGCGTCAGCGAGCAAGATGAACGAATCGTGAGAAAAATAAACACCTGTATTATACAGACTAATAAGATAAAAATATTAGACAGAATTAAATGGTTCTAAGAATTAATGCGATGGTTTTACGTGAGAAATGATCGAGTCAGTCGTGAGTAATATCTACATTTTTCAGAAAGAAAATATACATAATTTTTTAAATATACCAGCTACGTAAAATAATTGTCTGAATCAAATTTAAATTCCCAATATATATATCTGAGAGCGTAAATAAGATATATTTGCCAATTTTCATAAGCCATACTATTCAAAATTGTACAGAGGGATCGTATTGCCGAGCATAATTATATTTCTAATATTGTATGCGTGAAAATTCAATGTAATTAACTGAAATATTTTATTTTTAGATACTTATCCGATGCTATTCGCGCCAACTAGAATAAAAAGATATTCAATTGAATTTTATGATAAGACAATGTTAGTAAAAATTTCTCAACCTTATTGTGATAATAAAATTGTATTTCGAAAATTTAAAGCTATTAAAATTAACTGATTTAAATTTCATTAAATAGAACAAAAAATTATTTTCTTCTATACAGAAAAGCTTGATTGTGTGAAATTAATAGCTTGATTGTGAGTTGAATTATGTTATAAAATTATATTATTTCATAATATATATTGTGTATCAGTTATAAAGCTGAATTGTGTAAAATTAAACATTTAATACTGGAAGATAATTAATGTCGATATTATTAGTTTATTGACTATTATAAATAAAATATACGTAATAAACAGTTTTCATAAATTTATTATTATTTAATGATTGATATAAACTTTTAGTTATTCTTAAACCATATATGTTGTACTAACAGATTATTCAACGGATTTTAAAAAGAATATACTTGAATATATTATAAAATGTAGGTTGGTAGGTGTATGTGTATATGTTTATAGTAAACAAAGAAAATTAATTTATAATAAATGAATGTAATTATGATAAAGTGTCAATTAAAGTTCAATAATGAAATTTACTCGAAATATAATAATAAATCATTAATAATTTTGCAATAGAATTTTCATTGAAAAGTGTTTATAGTACTTACTATGCAAGATAATGAAAAATTCATGTTTATAAAACACTATTAAATATTTAATACAGTAATTCTTCGCAGTAATTAAAAATAATGCACTTGAGATAAAATTATATAATTAATTATCTTATAGAAATCTCAAGAATCTTTTTGTATTTATACATACATAAGTAGTAATAATGATGTATGGATAAGAAAAATATAGTAATATTCATATTAATAATAGCATATAAGAAATTCAGTAGTTAAAAGTAAGGAATTTGCATATAAACGCTGCAAGATTTTGATAATGGTTTATAATTATAATTACGGTAATATTAAATAAGTCAGATAAGTCTTAAATATACATATTTAAGTAGTGGATATTTTTTAGATTCGCTACATTATTCATGTTTTGGTTCTGATGGCTTATTTACAAAATACATTGAGTAGTATACCGATCAATAATTATTAACATCTATGGTACATTAATCTGCAACATATTCTAAATAATTGAAAAATACATAAAGCGTAAAATAATTTAAATAATACCAAAAATTAAGGTGACATAAGTTGTTGTACATTTATGACTAATGAAACTATTATAAAAATAAATACTGTCATTTCATTTTTTCGTTGATGAATTTGGTTTTACAACGAAATTTTATAGCACAATACTGACTCTACAATAACATATTAGTTATCATCTTTACGTGATCGAGAATAAAAGTAATTTTATAATTATAAGACATAATTAAATGCAAGTATTGGCAAAAGTTAATAAGCTTGAAAAGAAATGATTTCCTTAAACTTTCTTGATATATTGTTTATATTTATTGTACATATGATTGTGTATATATGTGATAGTGGTAATATTGTATGTATATTTGGAAAATTTGTAATAACTAAATGCTGTTCGATTCTCTTGAATAAATGTGGTTTGTCGATGGATTGCGCATTAAAATCTTTGGCGAGTTAAATATAATCGATATTCGCAAGAAAGTCAAAGCACTGCGACGAGAGAATATCATGGGAATTAAATAGAATGCTGGATGTTTCATTTTCGACTCAACCATAGGTGTGGCAATACGTTATTTCTAGACGATTCTAAAACTTATGTGCACATACATTCTCAAATTTACATTTTTATCGTACGCAACGTGACCTGCTGTCGGCTCCCATGCAAATTTCTAGCCATTTTGTTTCCTCTCCTCCATTCACTCTCCCTTTATTTTTCTCCATTGCATTGTTGATGTCTCTTTATATTTTAAAGTTAGCCTTAGGGCAGCGTCGAACGCTCATCCATTGAATATAGAATATAAAAATAATTTAGGATAAAACCCTTGGAAATCAATGTTGTTCATTAGTACAGCAGTATTTGTTATGCATGGCTTTCAAACTAAGCAAATTTATATAAATATATATGTATATATAATTTACAAATTTTAAAATGCAAACTCGACTTGACGTTTGTTCTTAAAGATAATTCAAGCATTTCAAATCAAACACTTTATTATCAATTTTTACTAGAAACAATGGACGCTTTGTTTTAAAAATTATTTCCTATGTGATCATAAAAGTGCTATGTAAAATTATAAGAAATATCGAGGAGATCTCAAAAGTTAAAAAGTTCGCCTACCAATATTAAACAAAGTTTTCAATTTAATCGGAAGTAATAATCGAATTATTGTGACAGCGCTTTATAATATTTCTTAGGATTGAAGAGCGTTTATGTTTACATACTTTTCCCGCAAACTACAATCGCAATGTCGATTCGCATCTCTTTTTTTTTAATTCGTTATTTTGCACAGATAATTACCGAATGAATATTCAATTTATACGTGTTTATGTAATTATATTGAATAATATATTTGCTTGATTTACGTGTGGCGTATTTAAGAGGATAAATAAATCAAATGTATATTTATGAGTTAATGGAAATTAAGTATTTAGTTTAAAAATGCAAGAACAACTTGTTTCCAAATTTTATAGATTTTTTTTCATTCTCCTACTGTAAGTCCAATTATTTGATTCGTTAGTCTGAAAAAATGTTGTCTCACTTGCTCACATAAAGCGTACAAATGTCATGATATAGTCAAGCCGTACATAATAACGATTACTTATGAAAAATGACAATATAGTGACGAACAATACATTTAAATTAAGAAATATGTTAACTGGCGGTGATTGAATGTCACACCACCATTTCAAACTACCGATATTTTCTCTCTCTCACTCTGTAGTAGTATCCTCTCGAGAGATCTGAAAATTCATTTTCATCGTCCGATCGTTCTATTCGTTTGTTTGTAGAATAAATATATCTTGAGGGAGTAAATATTTGAAAGAAATTAAGAGCTATTGATCTTCTGTATAACTGCTTGCGCAGAAGAAATAAATAGCCAGGAAAAGCGCAATTCGCGGCTTTATAAGATATTCGAATCAATTTGAAAGTATCGTTGGTACACTTTTATCTTATCTAAAATAACATCGAGTCATTGAGAGGATAAAAATTACAAAAGGTCGATCTATTTATTTGAGTTGATATATTATTGCGAAGGACCGGAATAAAGAAGGACAATAAATTTTGGATTTTTGCAATAAATTTAAGTGGTGGATTTTAAGTAAAAGACAATTTTTTTTCAACAGCTTAACTGTTTACATTCGCACGAATGCAAATTATTCGATAATCAAGCATAATGATTTCGAAAATATATGTATAATTAGTACTAATAATTCAGAATGTAAACAATGTAAATACAAAACAAATGATAATATGTAAAATGAATTATAAAATAATAATTGTCAAAATAATTAAATAGATACTACTCAATGTATATAGGTAGTTGTTACCTACTCACATTGTTATAGAAATGATGAATAATAATAGGCATTGATGATTGAAAAGCAAAATTATTTACGCGAGGGAAATTGATAATAGATTATTATATATTTCTGTACGATGGAAATATGAAAAATATATGATGTAAAGAATATAGTGATGTAAAATTCATGAAAAGAATTTAGAATAAAAGAAAATCCGTATTGATTGTAAATGAGAATGTTTTTGTAACCAAGAGTTGTGCTCATAAGATTTATGTAGTTCCTTATATTTTTAATTTTCAAACTTAATATCAAAACAATTCCCAAAACCAATAAAATAATTCCTCCTTGGACGAATAATTCGCGACTCTACTTTCACTAATGGAATTGAAGAATTGGCATTCAGATAATGGCGGTGCTTATTTGTTTTTCGAACAATATCAATCCAAAGCAAGAGCTACGATGTGTGTAAATATTATGGAGTCACTCGATAGCAATAACAGTCAAGAATCAATAATACGATCAACTTTCCTAGTTTAATAGACTTGCCAAAGCATACGAAGTATCAAAAATAATACGATTGTAAATACGTAAATGGATAGTACGGGATATCTACGTTGATATAAATAATTAGTGGTATGAACTTATCGTTGCATCATGATCTTTCGCACGAGCTGAATCGTATTTGATTTTATTTTGCTCAATATTTGGTTGAGACAAAAGAATTAAAGAAAAACAGAGAAATGAGAACGATTCTCTGTATGAATGTAAAAATTTTTACTTGCATGCATAATTTTTCAAAACGAGGCATTGAATTTTCCAAAAATCAAGATTACTAAAGTAAATGTTGTCCTACGATTTATCTACGACTTTAGTTAAATACCAGAATTTTTTTAATATTGAGAAAAATTGTACAATGATTCATTAAAGTACATTTGAAGATTTTGTTGTTGTCAAGTTTTATATTATAATTTAATGAAACAAAACTTTAATTAATGCAATCTATCAATTGTTACGAGACTATTGGATAAAAAATTTTTTAGTTAAATTTAATAGGTTCTTTAGAAAAATAAAACGAAGCTCTAGAATATTATTTAAGTTCCGCTCATTTAACAATCAATTTTCTTAATTAAAAATGCCTTTTTTAAAAATAACTTTAACGTAGTATAAACAATTATTTCGTCTAATGAATTAAATATCATATGATATAATTGTTCTAATTTATTGATAGTTTTATTGACGTTTGATTTATTATAATAATTTTTCTGTTGGATGAGAAAATCTTACGATAATGCCAAGGTGCTCTTAAGGTTAAAAAAATATTAGTCCACACAATGAGAATGTATTCTAGTTCGGTAAATTAATAAAATATCACGTGAAAATAAAAAAAGTCCCAAAGCACATATAAAATATTTACTGGGATTCATGGGAGAGAGGCAGGAGGATCCTGTTGATTATTATTATTTGACGTGTAGCTTACTATTGAGTATCGTGGTAGGAAAGAAGAATCACATAGGACTTTATTTATGAGTAATAAAAGGCGAAGGGGCCAAGTGTAATTTTAGATGATAAAGGGAAGAAGGGCCGATTATTGTCCATCGCAGTCGACGAGGAATGAGTTATGCATCCATAATCAAGTTAATATGTGTCCAACAGTTGTTACTCAAATTGCAAAATACACTTTGTCAAGTCTGTTTGAGATTACGTCGATCAACAAGCTGAGAACAACCAAATCGTATATAATTCCTCTGTGAGTAACAAAGGGAATTCCGGATGTGGGTGAGTCGTCAAAGAAGGAAGGGATTGTACACACGAAGAGCAGCGAAAGCCAAATCGCAACACATTTTGCTTCACGTATGATGCATAACTTACTCCGGCAAAATTACATTACTCTGGCTTTTATTAGTTCTTTAATTAATAAATTATTGGATGTTAATGTTCTATTAGGGCTCAAGCACTCTGGATTTTACATCATATCTAATATTATTTCGAAAGTTTTCATTTTCTTTGTGTATAATCTACTCGGCTATTTTAAGCAGTTTAATAATAAGTTATTAGTAGAGATCAATAGGATTGAAAGAAATAATTTTTAAAATCCAATATTTACCGAAATTAATCCGCTTTAATCGAGCTAGAAATAATGTCGCGGAACTTGGCTTGGCTAATTTTATATTCAGACATTCTTAAAACATTAAGTGTTTAAAATCTTTAAAGATCACATCGATTCACACATTATTTCACTCCACCCATACAATTTCCCGACTTTATACAGCAATTCTCTAATAAATATCCTAAATTGGGATATAATATTATGATTTGGGAAATTTAAATTTCTCGCATAATTCACATATCACTTCAAATATTCCAAATGTCAATGCTATTCCATTGAGTGAAGGGACAAAATAGCTCATGAAAATCTATTAATAAATAAATAATATTGCGTGGTGATTCAAAGGAATGAATCGGGCGAAAGACAAGTGTTGCTTTATGTTACTTTATGTTTGCCTCTCGCCTGCTGAAATTATAAAACACAGTAGTTGGAAGAATTATAAGATTGATATTTTTCACCGATGTTTGTAAATTTGTTGATAGCTTATTCCAAACTACCTCATTGAATTAAACGTAAATCTTTTCTTTTTCAATACGTAATAGATCGCTTAAAATAATATCTTTACAAAAGTATTGATGACATTACGCTGCAGCCAAAGTATATGGTTAATCTAATATTCATTTAATAATTAAACAGTCTCGAGTACAATTTACACGGTGCATATAAAAAATTATATGCATATATAGCATACATATGTCGCGGTGATTAATTTGAATTGAAAGTATTGGCGCTGCCAATAATATTGGACAATGTGAGCTTCTAATTTATGATTCTTTTCAAATACAGTAGTGAGTAACCATATGATAAAGTAAGATAAATGTAAAAGTTTTAATAGATGAATTTTATAGACAGGCTCGAAATTATACTAAACAATTCGGAATTTTTTCTCTGATTATTTATTTGACAGTCAGTTAAGAGCATAAATTATCAATCACTGTTTTTTCCTCTATTAGATCACGCCAAGCAAAATCTACGTGGCATACATTTTAATGGATATATGTTTCTGAAATATAAATTTGTAAATAAATAGAACGTGCAATAAAACATAAAAAAAACAATTGGTAAAAGTATAAATTGCATTATTAAATTGTGATTTTTCACTATTCGTTGGTAATAAAAATAACATGAGAACTTGAATTGTAGATGCTAAATAGAAGAAACTAGATTTATCAAATACAAAATATTTATAATTTACTGTATAATTACATAATAATCATATGGTAAAATATTATTCCAAATACTTAGAATATTTCCAGTTAGTTTTTGCTTCGCATTTCTATTGTATGAATATTAATTGGTATATGAATATTCACATCAATAAATTCCTCGTCACTCTAATATTAATATTGGAAATTAGATATATACAATTCTTAAATCTGTCATCGTATAAATAAAATAATTTGCAATTACTATTCCTAATTGAATTTTATGTCATTAAATTATAAGCACTACACGATAGCTTCGGGAAAATCATAATCATTTGTATCTACGTATTTCTTATTTAATATAATAATTAATGTCAAATGTATAAGCTAATGAGTAATTTTAAATTGACTATAACGCAATGCTACGATACATTGATTTTATTGGAAATTATTTTTGTTATTTTAAAAATGTATATTAGTGGAATTCTAGTCTTTCACGTTGAAGTTAATTAAACATTGCGTGGATGCTACCGTAAACACGATACTCTAATCGAATTGAGCTTTGAGATTATTATTATTATACATGAAATTAAATTCAGAAGCGTCTTTGTAAATGGACTTGTTGATTACAAACTCAAAGGATCAAATGGTAGATCAAAGCAAGTTATTCTCTTAAGAATAATTATCAGACTCATCAGGATTATAGGAAGAACTAGTAGATTGTTTTTTCGCTCTAACTCTCTTGGGAGGTAAGGAATAAAGAGAGAGAGCCAGGAAAATATAATTCATTATAGGAATATTTTATATCCAGTAGAGGTTCGATCGAAAAAATTATTGCAAAAACACTTGAAAGTATTGTGTAATATAATATATATAATATTATATAATATTAATTATTATATAATATATAATAGCATATAATATTCTATAATATTGAATTATCACACGGATAGAAATAAACGCTTTAATATGTACGTAGAATTTAAAGAAATTAACAATTTTACATCTCAAATATCAAATAAATAAATGGTTCTCTCTTAGGAACATTGAAATATTCAACGAAGATCGAAAAATTCAATATATATAAATAACTATTAAATACACACGCATACACACACACACGCATGCATGCATATATTTATGTGTTTACGACTTATTTATTTATCAGATAACAATTGCTTAGATATTAGGATTAAAGCATAAAATGTAATTTAATTAACAAATTGGAAATTATTAAAAAGATTTATCCGATGTGAATATCACTATATATTAATATGAAATAATATTAAAATTAATTTAATACTATAATAATATATAAGTATGAATTTGGATGAAGTACAGATATAAAAAAAATCGTATTTGGAATAATATAATTTAATACAATTTAGAATAATATAATATTCTTGAATGTTTTTAAAATATATTTGATATTGTGGAACAGTTTTTTACCATTAAAGCAAGTTTCAATGTACTTAGAAAATTGGAAGAATATAAAGAAGTACAACATATTAAAGAATTTGGAAAGCTTCTCTTCTAAAATGAAGTATTATATTTATTATATTTAATTATTATATTAACTGATATTTATTATTATATTTTTATTATAATATTTATTATTATATTTTTATTATAATATTTATTATTATATTAACTGACTAAAAAACTAACATTTAAGAGCTTTATGATAAAAATTAACTTTACGCTGAAAATAATTGTATTCTAAAACGATATAAATAGGGAAGCATCGACTCAATTCAGCTCAGTAGTCACCAGTTTATCATATATTATTATTATTATGTAGATAAGAGGAGCTTCTATGTGAGAATTAGTGTAAAGGATAATTATGAGCATATCGGGAAGCCAGGAAATAGTGATTTCTTTGTAGCTTGTTAACGTGCACACTAATTTACGTAATAAATATTCTATTAAATCAGATAATGCAGATTTATAAAATAGATTTATTAGATTTTGATGGTAGAATGCAGTAATAAGGATTTCCATTCTGTGCTTTGACATGTTATTCAGACATAATTCGTGTCTTTTATGTTATCATATTAATTATAGACAAGAGCCTTTGTTACCTTTGTTATCTAAATATAAATATTTAAAATCAATTATAAGAGTTGAAAGTAGACTTGGTTTATGCAACATAGTATAATTAACATTCTATTTAATAACTATTGAATTATATATAGTTTTATTTATAGTATTTAATGAAAATACTATTATATATATATATATATATATATATATATATATATATATATATATATAAATTCCTTTGAATTTTTATATCTTTGTCTTCTATCGAGTGCTTTCTATTCTAAAGTTCTATTCTAAAGTTTTTATAAAACTAAAGTTGTGAGAAATAATTAAAAATAATAATATAACGAACAAATCAGACGTGAAATGTAAATAGTCTTTTAGTCTTCGTAAGAGCTGAAGTAAGAAGTAAAATTGATCAAAGCTTTATAGATAGAAACAATTTTCCATATACTGCTAACATGTCTTTTAAATTCTAAGTTAAAAGTAAATATAGAAAGTTGAAGAAAAATACAGAAGTAATTTTATCCGTTGATCCGAGCACATTACGTAACTGTCTAAACTTTTTAACGTGCCTGCGTATAAACTCTCCCAGGATTTCAGAAAATGATGCATATGTGCAACGGAAAATAGTTTTATAAATGGAAAGCATAAGTATAACAAAGAGGAAGTATAAAGATAAAAAAAAAAGTTCATGATGTGCTAGGGAAGCTGAAACAACCGATGATCGCTTGTCAAAATATGGCTCTGCGCAAGTCTCCTGGGTTATTAAACATTATACATAAGCTTAATATGTATGATGTATCAATTGCTAAGTATGAGTAATGTTATTGTACTCGTAGCTTCCTTTCTATACATGTAATTCCATACTGTAGGGAGATAAGCTTAAAATATATTGTTAAAAAAGTCTCGATACTACATGGTTATAACTTTTCTCTCTATATACACACATACATATATCTTTGAGGCTCAAAGTATTTTCGATCTACGGAAGTAGGAAGGAAATGTGCGTGCGCGCGGGTGTAATATTTAAACGTTATAATTTCTATTTATTTAAATTGAGCGCACAGAGTGACGAGGAGATGTTACCATCGATGTGTTATTCGTTCAGTAGAGATGTAATGCGTGCCGTCCTTGTCTCTTGCGGCTTCTTCCGATTTCTTTGTCCTTATAAGGAGGTTTCAACGCGGCCAAACTCTATCATAAGCTCGCTTCCCGCCCCAAAAAGTTCATCATCTGGATGAAGACGTTTGTCCGAACAGGGCAATATACCTGTCTCAAGCACAATATTGCCATTGGAATTCTCCGTAATTCAACGGATTCCTTGAATGTGTAAATGCAATTGAGTGTGTGCACAAGTGGAAGGCAATAAACATCACTCAACGAGAAGTAATATGGGGGCGACCACTAGGTGGCTACAATTCCATCAGCTGTTTTATAAATATCTTGCTCAACTGGCTCGATAGGGTGGCTTTTAATACATTAGGAGCAAATCTTTTTCACCCTCATGTGTCATGCAATAGAGAGTCGATGTACGATAATATTATTGACGAGTCCAGCAGGCACAATTTCTCCATCCACGCGTATCTTTAATTCATAATTATTTCCCATATCTGTCTAGCCTACGCATAAGTGTATAATAATTATTAAGAATCAATCAATCAAGACATGTCAAATCAAGAAGCAAACAAGGAATAGCTGAGGCTAATTTCTATTAAACGCTTCTATTAAGCAGACTATTTGCATATGAAATTATTGAAGGTCCGTAAATAGTGTAAGTTTAGAGAAATTATGTATTAAAGTTCAATTACTAACATTATTAGGGGACATCACGATTGTCCTGCTCACAGTTAAAATTTAAAGCATAAAGATATTGCAAGTGCAATTCAAAAGACTATTTCAATGAAATGGCAATATCGTAGAGAATTGTTTTAGCATTAGGTATTTGTTAAAAAACACAGACAACTTTGAAATGAAATTGTAACGGAATTCGTAAGACGAGTAAAAAGACAGCAAATTGAGAAATCACCGAATCCGTCAAATCGCTGAATAATTAGATGAATTAATGAAGGTAAATGTGTTTGGGATAATTTGTGGCGTTAACAGTTACATTACGAGTGGCACAACTCGACCGAAACAATGAAAAATGAAAATTCCCCGACGGCCTTCAACTGTTAATATTAAAATTGCGTATTTTGTGGGGTGAATTGAATCTCGCGTAAGAGCCAGCGATCATGTCCGATAAATATATTAAAGCAAAAATAAGTAAAGCCAAAGCCAATCGCATTGTAAAAGCAACAATAAAAGCTCGCGTAAGAAGAAGAAAGAAAAAAAACAAAAAATAATAGAGGCAAGAGAAGATAGATACAATAGATCGTATAAAAAAAAAGGTAATGGAAGGGTGGGTGGGCAGAAAGAGCTAAAGAAGGGCAGAATGGGAACAAGCAAGCGGAGAAAGCAGATCGGTGGGGTCCCATGTGCCCGTCACGGGTTTTACAAGTCCATAAAAAGAGGAATTTCAGGACTGAGTTAAATATTGCCGGTAACCCGTACTGAATTTTAAGCGCTCCTCGCCATTTCTCCGCAACCGGCGAAACACAGCACAAGCACAAGCACAAGCACAAGCACAAGCTGCGATACCCTCGTTTAAATTGTCCTGAATTTGCCTCTACCATCTCCCTTTCGTTAGTTTCTCTTATTAAAGTGAATATGCATTACAATACCTCCATTGCCTTCATTCTTATATCGAATCGCTGAATTATAATCAATTGGACTCGCCTGACGTTGGCTTAGAAAGTAGCCGACTATTATTTTATAAACGATGGTTATATGATCTTTGATTCTTTCAGGTGTTGGTAATACTTTATATTGATGGATGTATGTTTATTGCGTGGCGAAGCTATTTAAATTGGAAAAAAAAAAAAAAAACTGAAATCCGTATGTAATTGTAAGCGTTTACTTTGTCATTTTGTTGAATGAAAAATTAATGAAAATAAGTTCCCCAATAAAATTGACCAAATCATTTCTTACAAAGAAGATCTAAAGTTTCAACTAACAACTACTACAAGTATTTCAGATATCGTCATTGTCAATTAATTTAGTGTAATTCAAAGCGGTAGCTGACTACTCGATAAAGTTTCTAATATAAAATAAATAAATTTATAAATAAAGAATTGCTCCTGAAAAGCAACTTTCTATAGCTAATTTTCACATTAATACGAACATTCTATAATTTATCACATAATAACTCTCATGCGCATTGATTAATATGAAATTAAAAGATACTAATGAAATATTTCTCTATTTTTATTGAGTAAAGTTATTTATATATATATATTTTTTAAAATTATATTTTAATTTCTTTATTATATGATTGCGTATGATTATAATGTATTTATAATTGTCAGAACTTATAATTGAAATGTTAGTCTATATTTAATGATGAACAGTTTATAAATTGAAATTTTTATTTTAGATTTAATTTTCTTAATTACAATTACGAAGACGGGCTCCCAATTTTTCTTTCCCACTCAGTCAAAGAATATTCTTTCTTTTGTTCAATCATTGTCTACTGATAACTTGGCCAATAACATGTATATTCTGAGAATAATCCACCTAGTCGAGTAAATTAAGAATCATTCGAATCTCCATGATTTTCCAAGATAGAAGAGAAATTAGTTCCACAAGACTGATTTCGAAGAATATTAATACCAGATAATCTAGCAAGCCCGTCGTCTAGATTAATATACTCTATTAATTAACATACTGCCGTTCTTCTAAATGAAGTTTGCGAGCGTTAACTCGAGTAGAAAACCCCAAAGGCCGTCTTCCTCTCGCTATTTCACTGTCGCTTAACAGCAAATGTACCAAACAGTCTATGCGCATATGCTAAAGGGATAACTAAAGAGAGACTGACAATGAAGAGGAGGGAGTGCTGCATTATTGCGCGAGAGAAACAAAGAAGAGAGAGAGCACACGCATGTATGGATGTTTATGGATGTATACGCATTTATGGATTTTCTACAATCTTTTACAATTTTTTGATGCCTTCATCTTGCTTTTCTATTAATTCTTCTATTATTTCTATCAAATATTATATGTTTTTCTAAAAACACTGGGTAATTACTTTGAGTGAATAGTAAATATGCGCATTATTACTAAATTATTTGAGATAACTTATAATTAATAGTAGTTTGAATTTCGTCACGAGTTTGGCTACACAATATTCTTAAAAATAATGTTACAACTTTTTAGAATTCTCCTTAGTAATTACCTCAGCACTAGTTCCCAACCCTTAGTAATAGTTAATTGAGAAACTATACATCTTACCGAAAATTACGCTATGTTTAATAATGGTTAGACGCAAAGTTAGTATAAATAGTTTACTTACATGAAAACGTTCCTTTACGAATATATACATGTCATGTAAATCATCGTTAATAATAATTTACATGATTTAAAATGAACTTTATTAGAATTTTATTTGCTCATAATAATAGTTGACCTATTTATTTGGCTAATTAAATAAATGTAGTTTTATATTATGTTTGAATATATATTACAAGTAGCACTACGAATCGTCTCGATTATTTTGAAAAATGATCGTATATTAAAAACACGATGATTCAATAAATACTATATTTGGTTAATGGTTGGATATTGAAATTAAAAAAATTATACAATGCCTTTGAACACCCAACAGTTATATGACATAATATGATATAATAGAAGATAAGTATTTGGTTATAATCTTTTGAAGATAAAAATAGAAAGCTTGGCAGCAGTTTACAGATCGAATAAATAGAGAATCAGATATAATCAGTAGTTTCGCTTCATTTCCTTCCTTCGCATAATAATAAAATACGTAAGAGTTGAAATACGAATTTGATTATTTGTTCGATAATGTAGACTCTTTTGCATCACACAATTTTGTAAATAATTTTGATAACCTCTACGAGATTTTTGCTCAATTAAGTATGATCGAGTCTGTTTGTCTCGTTTCTCTTACATCTGTCGAGTGCATTAAAAATACACACATGTTGCGACTAATGGTCGCTCATTCCTAATTACAAGCGAGATGGCAATTGTCCCGCGAAAGAGACTCGATAATTCGCTTTAATTTCTCAAAGTGGCTCGGAGGTTTGAGGTTGTATTGGAGAAAAATAGGCATCGTGGGGGTGGATCGAGAGCTTGGCTGTCGATATCATGCATGCAAACGTCGTCCCACCGCTTGTATAAACATCGACGACGAAAGAATATATACACGCGGGGATAATGGTTCTGCCGCTCGCGCACTTAGGCGAGATGTGCAGCCGCTTTCCTACTCTCGTACTCACGAGCACTTATGCAAAAAGGAATGCCGCCGTCGCCAATGCCGCCGTAAAGAACAACGAAGGAAGTGAATGTAGACTGGTGGGCGTACATATGAGTGGTACGAGCGAATGTAAAGCGACGTCTTCGGAAATGGTGGGGGGAGGGGGGAGAAGGCGAAGGCAGCGCGTTACAGCGAACGGAAACTCGCCGGATGAATAGAACTGAGAGATGAAACTCGGGCGAATATAAGCTCAAGCTCTCAAGTACCTGCATAAACAACGAAAAAATGGGAGGAAGTCATATTTAGGATGGCGTACAGAACTTTTTTTTCCTTTTTTTTTTCTCTCATGCGCTTGCTGGCAAATAAATAACGAGAGAGAGAGAGAGAGAGACACACATGTAAAAGATCTACTCGTATGTTCTTTTACGTTCTTGTGCTTCGAACGCAAGAGCATATTGTTACAAATTTTATTAATTTTTTAATTTAATAACAAGTTAACGAAAAATAAAAGGAAAAAAAAACAATATGAAACAAGAGTTCTCAAGCATTTAAGCAAAGTTTTCATTTAAGATTCTTCACGTAATGTAACATCCGTTGAACAGTTAATCAGATTTATAAAAGGTAATCAAATAATTTAGTAATAATGCGCAAATTTAATATTCATTCAAAGTAATTACTCGGTGTTTAGAAGAATATATATTATTTGATAAAAGTGGAAAAATAATAGAAAAGCAAGATGAAGATATCAAAAAATATAATACATTTGTCTAAAATTTTCTTAAACCTTATATATAAATATATATTTTACCTACAGTTTACCTATTCTATGTTCAAAAGCTTTTAATTAAATTATTTTTAATAGAGCTATATTTTTATAGTACGCAATTACTCTATTTTGATGTTCTTCAACGTCAATATAATGGGTAAGAAGAATTTAGTATAAACTAATAGTTTAAATATAAAATTCTTGATATCACATAGACATTCCTTTATTTCACGTCGTTAGTTGTAATAAAATATTTCATAATTAATTATATTTCCATTTCATCTATACATTTAATTTTAGTATTGGCTTACATATTTTTATGTAACGTGTTTTATCAATTAATTTTATATATTCTTTTTATTTCGTTCCTTTATTTCGCTAATTTTCGAGAGAGCAGCGAAGCAGCGCACAATTTTATTCAATTTTTATCCGTAGTTATTAACTATAAAATTTGTTTACTGCTTTCAGGATAGAAAATTTTCAAAAGTCTTGTTCTGCATTGATTGAGTCGTCATTTTTTCTCTTTCGCTTCCTCGAATCTTAGTTTACTACAATAAAAGCTATGAAAGCTATAATCATTATTCAAGAAAATTATACAATAAATAATTTACAAATTAACTAAAAACTAGGATAATTTGAATTTAGTAATCTGAAGTCATGTTTATTCAAAAATTACAACTAAACAAAAAAAAAGATTGAATAGCATTAAAAGTATAATACATGCTATTGGAGAAAAAAATATAAAAGCTAATCAAATTATACAAGGATGAATAGAATGTATTTTATTTAATTCAATTTACTATTTAAAAATTATATTATACCAAATTTAAGTAACGAACAAATAGTAAAACAAATACAATAAAATAACAGTAAAAAACAAAAGTAATTAATTCACGAAAAGTATATTTTCTTTTGTAACATATATATATATATATATATATATATATATAATTATTTTTCATGAATTTAAATATACAGAAATATTAAATTCCCCACAAGAGGAATAGATTATATGTTTAAATTTATAAATTATAAACTACTTAAAAATTTTAACAAATCTAATTAAAATAAATCTTTATATTTTAATTATCATATGCGTTAACCATGTATGGCGAGCAGATACTCGCCATAAATAAAATATCTTCGTTCAAACTATCATAACTATTTTCACAAATATATCTTATAGGACATTCTAATGCTCCAAATAGGAGAAATAAGTGAAACTATAAAATAGGTTGCTAACTAAGCAATAAGAGAATTTTCTTCAGCAAGTTGTTATTGGGGATTCGTTGGAGAATTGTCGATCAAGTTTCATTCTGGGATATGAATTTTTATTTTTTTTCTTTACAGAAAATTAAAGTTAAAAAAGTTATTTATTGCAGTTTACCTATTGATTCTTACTAATTTACTTTGAAATAATAAAAAAAATATATAACTCAGAAGTACGTACTACTTGTGTCCAGCTTTGGTTGGTTGCCGGTTGATGTCACCCAGTTGACTTTCATATCCTACAATGAAAAATATAGAGAACATTAAATAATTAATTTTTATAGGATGCATTTTCATATTATACACATACATATATATATTATTGTAATTTTATTTATTTATAAATGTTTCAACGACAAACAATCAGTGAGGTTGACATTTTTCTTTATTTCTTACAATTAGTTATTTATTAAGTTTTAATTATTAATTATTAATTATCTTTGATGAGCGAAAATCAATAAACAAAATATTTTTTGACCTTAAAATAGCCTGCGTGCATCACCACCAATCTGCACTAAATATATAAAGTTCTTAAGCCCATTAATTTTAACTTCGACCCTTGTATATTTACATATATCTACATGTGCAGGTCTGCGAATATTTATTACACGGCTTCAAGTAAACACGTAAACATGGGACAAGGATAAACACCAGATACAATGAAGAAAACAACCACAGCATTGTAATACACAGTAGCCTCAAGGAAACCGGTAGCACGACAAACTGTTTTTCCTTTAAAATTAAGATTAAAATTATAAACATGAAAGTTTATATGAATGTTGTGACAACCGCCCACGTAAATGAGAACGCCTACAACTAAATCTGTACAACTTATTCAATTTTCTTACTACAATTATAAGCATATAAATTATAAAAGTATTAAGATTAAAATGTTACATATAATATATTAATAAAGTAATTATAATTTAATTATGCGATTAATTTAAAGTACGGTTAGCTTCTATATATTGAAAATAAATTAAACGTATATATATATATATATATATATATATACTTTTTATAAATGTAGTATCGAATATTTCTAGACATATAATAAATAATACATTATTTGACTACAGTCAAACATGTGTTTTATAATGATGTGAACAGAATTTTATTTTTCACTTATTTTTAAAATTATTAATGAATAAAAATATTATAAAAATTATTGTATTACATGATAAAATATAAATGTATAGAATTTAATAAAATAAGTAAGTATTATTAATATATGTACATCTTTTATATTATAATATTATATTATATGCACATTGCCAATTATATATTCAAATATGTGAACGTCTAACTGTATTAAGCAAAGAAATTTTATTATATACCACATTTACGTCTATTTTATATTCTCGGAAAAATCTAAATATATACCAATAATTGGAATGATGTTACAAACAATGTCATAATAATGAAAAAATAGACGCATACTGTATAACTTTTAACTATTAACTAATTAACTGAAAGTTAAACAAAACAATACATTATTTTATGAAATAAAATACATAAAAATATACATATTAATATATAAATATACACAAAAATTGATTTATGCATATCCTTCTATAGGTAGAACTGTAATACATATATATATATTTTTTTATACACTTTTTAATTATCTCAATATATTTCAGAATATTTCAATTTGAAAATATACGTACTCTAACATATTTGCGTATTATTCAAAAATTATTTCTTAACGCATTGTTTACTCAAATTTTAAGTAAATTTATATTTATATATACCTCATTTTCATTAATATTAGATATATCGTATTATTCGAAATACCCACAATATCGGTTAGGCTAATAACAACGTTTTTAATTATCCGTAATTTCACGACTCGACTTTCCTTGCACTCAAGTCCTCTACGAAAAAATTAGAAAATACGAAAGAACGTCTATTCTAAGCTAACGTTTTCTCTATTGCGCAGCTTCCTTTTGACCGCCAAATTTCACTCCCCACTTAATTGCATTTGCCGAGAGACATGAAATGATTACAGAAGCGGCGAAACGGCAGTATTGTCTAGTAAGTAAATAAATTAATAAGATCGGCCCTACGAAATAAAGAAGGTAAATTAGCTGGGAAAAGCATTTGTTTATTAAGACGAGTTGTAATTTATGATGCTGGTAAGAGATGATATTATATAATTATTGGATAGGCTAATAATTAATATTACTAGACATTTATTGTACAGGACCATAATATCGTAGAATCTTAAATATTTTTGAATAAAGCAATTACTTCATAGATACTCAGTACCATAAGTATAGAGGATAATTAGATAATAAACTCACGACACTTACATGACATAAAAGACTATTAGACAGTCTTAGAGTAAGTGTCTAGAGCCGCAATTATAATTACAAGAAAGGTTCAGCCAAGTGAAGAATTAGTTATGTGGGCAATTCAGTATCAGTTTCACTTTCGTGGCGATTAACTTACAACTGGTCGTCAATGTCAAGGTCACAGACAAAGCCAAACTTAAAGTCACAATCAAAGTCAACGAATCTGTCATTTCACCGGAGCGACGAACAATTTACAACTGATCGCCGATTTAAGAATCAGGGAACATTGAATAACCACATCTAAGCACGATATATTTTTATATTCAATTACATTCAACAAATCATCATTAGAAAAAAGACAATTTCGTGTCACTATTTCTATTCAAATGTTATTGCTCTGTTTATAATATCCCAGCTTACTTCCCCCTTCCACTATCATTATATAATATAATATATATTATATAATATATACTATATAATTAAAAATTTCATATTTCTTTTTGGTAAATTTTCACGTTAAATTTTATTTGGAAATAGAAAATTAATTTGTATCACGAAAAAAATTACATTCTTTTGCATTAATATTATTATTAATGAAACATATTCAATGAAATGTAATAGAAATTTACGATAAAAGTTTTAATTAAATTTTGATAAGAAGAAAGCAAATATTTTATTTAAATTTTAAAGTTTAATCAAATTCTACATCATCTACTTTATTTACATTAATTCTTAAATTTTCCCCCATTGTTTTTATTTTGAATAAATTAATCTATATGTTATTGTATGAAAAATTGTGTATTGTATTTGGCTTTTTTAATTTGAAATATTATAATATTGTCAAACGAACATTTTTAATTGATTAGATATTTATATTTAATTTGCTAATTATAGACAAACAATTTTATATTAAATTTATATTATACTATATTATTTATATATGCTACATTATATATTTATAAACTTTTTAAATGTCTTCAACATGAGAAGGTATGCAATAAGTTCAGTATATATAAAAATCGCATAAAAATAGTTGTTTGGATATTACCGTTTGTTTATTTATTATTATTATTTACCTCATTGGCAAAACATACGAATTACCGTATTATATTTTATACTTTGGAGCTAATTTATAGTATTATATTTGTCTACGTAATGGTGCAAGAAATCGATTCAAATTTGATTTATCACGCAATTAGATGTATTGTGTGTATGTATTGCATTACTACCTGCAACAGCACATTACTTGTTTCCATATAAGCAGCAACTCGCAAGTCGTTTCTCCAATTAATTGTGGGATAAGTTATGCTGGAGTTGCCCGAAAAAAAAATGAAAATTAAAACTATTTTGTCAATTGAAGAGTAAAGTTTGACAATTACATTGTATATTATTGATGTGTAGCGAGCTTTGAGAACCATAAGCAAATAGATTTATCTACTTCTCCAACACATATGTGATATGCGGCTTTTGAGCATTGATGTATGAATATATTTTAATTTAAAAATGTACATTCAATAATGAAAATGTAATTATGTATTCAACAATATTACAATTTTAATCGAAATGTACGCTTATTTCGTAATGTTATACAGAAATCCATTAATTCTTATTGGATTAGTAATTTTATTCTAAAATATCGTTAAATATTTTTTTCCTTATATTTATTTGATTTGATTTGAAAGGATTTTCTTTGAGGAATATCAATGAAATTTGATTACAGCAAACTTTAGATTTCTAATATAATTATTATATAATTTTTATAATATCGCATGCAACTCGATATGTAATAGAAGCTTAGCATTTTTATTTTCAAATTTATATATAATAAATGTTAAATATGTTTATTACTTATCTAAATACACTGAATAATTATCTGCGTACATATCCTGTAAATCTGTAAATTTGTTTCATTTCTTAAGTATATACTAGCTTTTTATTCTTAACTCATTCTGATTTGATCATTTGTTTCAAACTGCGTAATAAACATAAATAAATAGGTAAGTACAGAGAGGGAGAGGTAGAGAGAGAGAGAGAAACGAAGATTAATAGATATAAAGATAGATAGAAAAATAGGTAGGAGGATAAAAAGAGAGAGAGAGAGAGAACTGTGTAGTTTTATAGAGAAGAGAAAGATTGGTTTGGAGGAGCAGATTGAGCTAAGAAAAATTGAGTAGAGAAGTAGAATGAGAACAATGAAAGCAGAGCATTTTAAATTCACTCAATAATATAAAAGTTGAAACGAACCCTCAACATTTCTAACATTCCAGTATTCAATCACCAAATGAGAATATTGGTTTTTGGTTTTAGGCCATACTGCCTATTTATTCATTTAAATATCATTTCAGTTGAATAGAAAATGTAATAGATTTATCATCTGGTTTACCGCTTATCTACAATCTAAATTAGAATACCAATTCTATCATTCATTATAAAAATTATTAGCTATTAATTTAGACTATTAATTTCCTTCACATTATTAAATTCCATTTCAGTTACAACCATTAGATGTATAATTACATACAGTAATGTACAGGTAAATTGAATTACGGTATATTGTATTTATTTTTGCAAAAGGAAATGTAGTGATCATTTTTCATAGACTTATGCATCACACAATAAAAGCTTTAAAAAACTATAAAAAATTAATTGTAACCTTAAATATAAATTTCTTATTAACAATCAAATGTCAGCTGACCGAGTTTACACTCGGATGATATAATATATTAATACAATCGAGTTAACAAACATTATTTTAATTTTAATTTTATAAAAAATTTCTAGACAAAGTAAGAAACTGTTAAAGGAAAAAACGTATTTATAAAATAGGTTTTATTAACCGAAATATATTCTTTATTGATATTTTAGTAATGTACTGAAAATGAATATATTTTTCATTAAAATACTTTAATAATGAATGTGCTTTAAAAATCGCTCCTTAGGATAATTGCAAATTTATTAGGCGACGAATCATTATTAACAAGTTCAAATTGAATGAATGAATTATTTGTTTGTAATGTATGCACGATGGCATTACTTGACGGTGTCCATATAATTTAATAGTAGCGGTAATATTTTCATTTAAGGAAAAGATAGTTCCTTTGTATGTAAACGGACACCCGGTTAACTGAGAAATATTTGAAAGTTGAAAAGAGATAGAAAAAAATTATCATTAATGGATAGATTTTTTAAACGTGATTATGATAATTTAATAGAACGAATGACATTTTTTTATAATATAAAATATATGTATATATTGTATTGTAAAACTGCAATGCACTAATAGTCTACGAATCAAAAAGTACGTACAAGTAAATAGAATTGCTTTTAAATTACATTACTAAGCCTTCGAATCCATTCAAAAATGCATTTCTTAGCTATTCATGCAATCGAAAAATAAATAATAGTTTCTAACGTAAATGAGAAATTGAAGAACGTTTAATGAGTTTTGATGGATGTCAATAAAATGATGGCATCGATTGCAAGTGAAGTTAATGAGGAATTGTAAAATCAGAGTGCCGATCGTAATGTCATCCATACGTAAATTATATGAAACCGCATGTGAATTATAATTATTAGTTGGATTATATGGCATTGAAAATGGATCTGGAGGCAAAAGTATATATGCACGTATGAATCTACATTTGCCAATATAAATAATGTTTGCAATATTTACCAAGAGAATTCATTAATTTATTAATTACGCGTTAATTATCATTAAATAATGCACGTATTATATTTACTCGGTCCTCTTGTCCTTCACTGAATAGAAATTCTTATTCTGATCGTTTCGTTGTCAGCAGACATATAATAAGAATGAGCATTAAAATTAGATTATAAAAATCCCTTTTGTAATTTTAGCGATGGGAACATTAGATAGTTTGCATAGATAAGCATTCATTTGCAATTGCTATGGACGGACAGGGAAGAAAGTTGCATTAATCTGTATCTTGGGGCTAAGGAATAAGCAGATAAGTAAGAATAGTTAGTGAATAGAGGGAGGAGGAGAGGAAGAAGAAGAAGAAGAAGAGTGGCGACGAGTGAGAAGGAAGTACGAGGAGGAGGAGGAGCAGGAGGAGCAGGAGGTGGAGGTGGAGGAGGCCATTAAGCGAGTACAAGCTAGTGACCAACTAAGAAGAAAGAAAAAGCTAGTAAAAAGGTAAGATAGCCAGAAAGGCAAAGTTGGGTGGAAAGAGGTTATGGTGAGAGAGAGTGAGAGAGAGAGAGAGAGTGAGGGAGAAAGGACGAGAATGGGCCCGCAGCACGTCTGCAGCAATTTCTAAGTTTTAATAGTTAGCTGGTCCGTTGTCTACCTGCTTGCTTCATTTGGAGGAGGTAAATGGTGGGATGAGGGGAGCTTGCCAGCCGAGCTTTTATACTTTATATATACAGAGCAAAATAAGATTATATACGCTTCTTTTCAACAGTAATGTGCATGAAGCTCCGCTGAAAATGCGTTAGTCGCCTCGCGCCTTATTTCCACCTTAAAACTTGTAAGCTTCGCCTGGAAATATAATGTTTAGCTCTGCTTTTTTCTATCATCGCCTAGACAATCTTTTGTCTAGCCTCGTTGCGGCAATTTACCAACTGCTGAAAAAATTTCTCGTTCCTCCCTTCGTCATCCCACGCCTCAGCCTATAATTATTTAATTGGCAATCTAATGACGAGGGAATGAAATTTCGTGTCTCACCGAGATAAGCAATATCATCGAAATTTCAAATGAACTCTGAATCCTTTAAGCATGATGTCTTAAAACATTCATAATTATACATTAACAATTGGAATTATAAGAGATTCAATCAATGAATTTTCTTGAATCTCTTTGGCCCGAAAGTTCTTCAGAATCTTAAACAAATACCACTATACGGAATATTTATAAATGTTTTTCACGGCTTTTAATTGTAGACAGTGGCAATCGATGCCTCAAGTTCGTCAATGATAAGGGATTACTTTTCCCGGGTGGCCATTCGGAATCACATTGGCATTCGTCGGCCAGCTAAATTGGCCCAATTTCGCATTTCTCAGCCGTTAATAAATCTCACCCAATGACTAATAGAGCGAGCGCGCGAATTAAAAATGCATAACTTTCAAGACTGCGGGATTACGGAGGTGACTTTCGATGCGCGGGAGTGCGGTCTTTGCAGATAGATGAACAGGCACAATAAATCTGCCGTCCTCTGCACACTGAGAAAAGCGGTTTGTGGTTGAGTAGCCGGTGCCGGTGGGCTTGATAAGGGCTATTTTCATTGCGGTTAGTTTGCTCTGCGCCCGAGGGTGGGAGGATGGGGTGGTGGTGAGAGCTAGCTTGTGGAGGGAAAAAAATTTAGTATTTGCTAAGTTTGGCCGCGCCGAGGAAGGACGTAAGGGTCCTGCGTACGCCCAAATCCGGCGAAATCAAGGACAAAGTCGCGCGCGAGAGGGAGAGAGATCCCTCGGTGCGCATTTAGAGAGTGAGGAGGGAGCGCGATAGCGGGATAATAGTATATTTCAGATGTTGCCCTTTGATCAGATGGTGGCTGTCTACCACCACTACTACTACTACTACTACTACTACTACTACTACTACTGCTGCTGCTGCTGCTGCTGTTCCTTCGAGCGCTGTCGGCAACCTTCTGTCACTATCCTCTACCCCCACCACCGTCTACCTCGGCGCTGTTGCCGCCACTGCGGCTTGGACACTGACTCCAAGGAGACCTTTCAATGCGGCAGAGACCTCGAGGGGCGGCGATAAATGCTCCAATTAAAATGGAAACAAAGAAAAAATGAAGGAAAATAAGGAAATTATCAGATTTCTACCTACGTTTTAAGCACTCAAGGTAAAATGACGGAGAAAGGAGGATGAAACTTTGAATAGAATGTTGTTCCAAGCAGCATGATCAATCTTTATTTATATTTTATCGCAACTATTTGGTATTGATACAGTATGAGATTAGAAATTTAAAATGATATGAAATTAAAATTTATTTATATACATTTATTTATATATAAAATTTATTCGTCTTTGATAAATAATTGATTGCCCTCCCCGAGTAAATGCAAATACATCTGAACTCGGCTTAGATTGATTAAGAAAATATGTGTTTTTGTGAAAGGCAATACAGTTTCTTAATAGATGATTAATGTATGATTGTTAAACATTAGACAATTTCAGTCACAATTCAAAGTTGAAAAATTATTGGTTGAAAGCTATTACACGTAAAGTCCTGATTTGGTGTTATATTCTATGTTATTCTTGAATTCTTTGATATGACGCAAATAGTTTATTTAATAATTCAAATATTGAAAAATTAATGTTCGTTGTGGTTTAAACTTAAATTTGAGTCACATTCGAATGTAATATCAATGAAAGAAAAAAAAACTTTGTCTCATTTATGAAGCAAGTCGTTATTATAAAACAGTTTTTTTGCAAACACCAATTTCAGTGAAATTGTTTAATTTATTCATTTACATTGCGGCTGTAAGTTTATTCTCGTATAGCAGTATGCGTGCGTTATTGCAGTAAAGAAAAATCGAGGACGCATTAATTGCGAAACGAGATACGCCAATAAAATTGTCACGGTGGAGGTGTGCATTTATTTAAGATTTAATTCCTCGGTAAATCAATATCAATCAGCGTATTATCCGTATTAATAGAAAATACAGCCGTTCGGCTATCAATATCTCATGTAAGTACATTCAATGGTTGGCCATTAGGCGACCAACACCGGCTGTTGCATCTTTCAGGTCGGTAAGTCTTGCTGCAGTTGCACAAACGCGGAGATTTCGTACTTGAAAACCATAACTCAGGCCAAATAGCCAACTTAAATGTAGTAGTGGTAGTGGTAGGGGTGCTTTTCGAACCAAATTTTTTATTCTTAAATCAGTTGAGTGTACGGCGGGCATTGATACGTAAATAATTGCATCTATAAAAGGAAAATAATCCCCCGGTGATCCTTATTAATGTATTGCTTAGCCGGCATTATTAAAGTGAATTGTAGAGAAGACTATTTCCTATTTGGATTTCAAGGAGTGAGTTCTACTACTTGAAATCCTGTTCTTATCTTGTGAGATCGCAGCTCTAGCAAAATCACGGTTCGTTCGCTGGAGAAAAAAGAATGAAAGAGGCTTAGAGGAAAATTCTGGTCCAAGTTGCAAGCCTTTTCTGTTTATTCAGTGGTTAAAGCGTTTACATATAAATCTTGCGCCCCGGCTTGTCAGAGTAAAGTTTTGTTGTTTATTTCTCTTATTTCTGCTTGAAAAAATTTTTCTTTCATTTAAAAGTTATAGAAACAATGTTTAAACCCTCACACATACATTAAGTATCAGAAGAAGGTTAAGGAGCGGCTGCTGCTCTTTATTTCTCTTGAAATCATTGCTTCTCTCCCGTGTAAAAGTAAATACAGGGAAAAGTTAAATAAAATATTTTCCCAAGACCAGCTATTTTTACACTCTAGAGCTTTCGATTAGAATTTAACTAAAGATGACAATTCTTTTTTTTATATTCGAATACTTTTTGCTTCATCGATAATATAGTATTACGATTATTCTATTAATTATTAGACAATTGCTCGACAGTTTTTGGGTAATATACGTGATGTACATTTACAAAATTAAGCCTGCAATTACGTTCTCACATATTTTTTAAACATAATATTAATGCAAAATTGATTCTTACTATAAATGATAAAAACATTTCATAAATAAATAGACACGTTTGAACGAGCTATACAAGTGGCACGAGAAACGTCCGATATGAAAAAATGTTAATATATTTGGATAATAATATTACTGGTGACAATAATAATGATAACTGGATGAATAGACAGAGAAAGGAAAATAGAAAGGCACTGTGTGTTTCGTATAAAATGAATATCAGGATACTGCATCGTGTGCTAACATGTAACATATGATTATGCTGTATGTAATACGTATCTTTATTATGTAATGTCTTTGCTATTTTTTGGTTATTTATCTGTTTGTACTAGTTTTTGTCTTATGCTTTGTCTCGTATTAACTTATATCCTTCTCCCCCCGTTCTACTTTTTCCACCTTATTGCTAAATAACATTGATAGTTATATCATTATTAATAACTTTATTGTACAATAAATGATTGCTACCCGTCCAATAACAAGTTCTTTTCGATTGGGAACATTTATAGAAAATATAAGTACATTCATTTCAGGTTAAAATAGTTAATTAACATTCATTAATAATTATATATATACATTAGTTATTATTTAGAGCTTTGCTAATATTTCTATAGCTACAAAAATATTTTCGCGACCGTAAATCTACTTGTACATTTCATATTAAGATTTATTGATTATACAATTATTTTAATATTTCATTTGCAGTGTTTTGAGCAAGCAAAAGTTTAGTATTTGAAGTTTCATTAACATAAATATGCAATTAAATGTTATGTATACTGATAGATACATATTTTAATTTCTATTAATATTGATTTTAAAGATACCTGCAGTTAATTACTTTAATTATATTCAATATCTTGCAGAGTTGATAGAAATTGATGATATTTTTCATTAATAAATATTTATACACATATGATTAAAGAATATGTTACTAATTATTATTATTCTTAAGAATGATACGAAGAAACTAAAGAAGTACAATTAGTATCATTTATATATTATTGATCTATTCGAAAATCCTGTAAAACATAATTTTTCAGATTAATTTCCGAATGAAATATAATTCAATCTTCGGAATTTAACATGGATAATTAAAAGATTGTTAAACAAATTTTTCACCAACTTTCTAATTGATTAATACGGAAATATGAATTCACTATAATATTAACATTAAATATCTTCATTTAACAACAATTTATTGTGAGGCAAAGTGAGGTGCATTAAAATATATGTTTTTGATGCATTTCGTAATACACTTTGTAGTACAAATTTTAATTATTATTATTAATGAGAATGAATGTCACCAGCTCATTCAACAGCTCCACTCCTGCGCACAATGCTTTGAACATTAGCCGGCAAACAGTAAAAGTTCAGTTATTTCGTAAAAAATTCAGATTTTTGAATAAGGCTGTGTGTGTGTGTGTTTTCACTCGGGCATTTTAGAGACGTTTATTGGTGTAAGGGAGGCTCTCTTGTACGGGAGGAATGCAATGGACGCATCAAAAGGAGAGTGTGGGAGGTTCGGCGTACTTTGGATGTTTCGAGAGACGAACAGCCACTTCAAGGCAGAGAACATTCTTGACAGTGGAAGGAAGATAGGCAAAGTGCCGGGAAGAACAAGCTGGTATGTACTTCAAAACAAAGTGAAATGGCAATTTCAGGAAAGAAAAATTGGTAGCTTAACAAACAATAGATAAACGGGCGGATAGATAAATAAACAAATAAATACAATAAATGTTACATGGTGGTGGAATGTGGAGTGTGAGGGGGTGGGGAGCGGGAAGGGGAGGGATAGAGCGAGAAGAAAAGTAAGGTGAAATGGGTAGACGGAAGAAGAATGAATGAGAATGAGACGTATGGGGACGAGAAAAAGAAAAAATGAAATATACAGAGAGCAAGAGAGTGAGACACGTGGAGCAATAGCGATCCGAGTATACTGATATTTTCAAAATTTCTTATCTTATTTTACGTTTCACGTCTACTTTTCTAGTGTGTTAATAGTATTATAATTTTTCATGCAGTTATTACAAAACCATTTATTATTTTTCAATAATATATTATAAATGAATGTTTAATATTACTCATTAAATTTCCTTTTGCATTTCTCGCTTTAGCGTGAGAATATTAACTTAATGCAACATTTAATTCTTGCGAGGAGAAAAAAAATTGACTTCAATTATTAGCGTAAATTAATTATGGAAATTCGTGTAATAAGAATCAAAACTATTTCTTTCTAAAATTCAACAAAATCCATTTCAAACGTTAAACCCAATCTTTACAATTAATTTATTTCGTGTCAAAAATTACATAATACTTTTACAAAATACATTTTCCTTTCAATTTTTTCTGATTTTATCTCTGATTATACTTATTGTTAGATCGTCAGCGTTCTATTAAAGCAATGACTACTATAATTTGCATAGTATTTACTGCTTTGACGCCCCAAGAAATTTAGATAAAGGAATTTAAAATAATAAGACTCGGATCTCCTTTCGTCAGTTAAAAGATCATTCCGTAAAAAAAGAATGTAAACAAAAGTGTAGATTGTGTAACAGCTGCCGTTGCACCTCAAACAATGGCGGTGAATTCCAGCCGTCGATATTTAAATTCCGCACTCGGATGTGATAAAATGGATTCGCGACGTTCTCTCTGTTGACTTTGATCCTTCAGAATAATTACATTCTTTTGGCAGTGTCAAAGACTGGTTGTCGTGCGTTATCTCAAAAACTCGAAACCAATCGAGTCCGATCTCCTTTTTACAAGTTGTGTATGGTACACGTTAAACCCGAAGTAACTTAAGTGGAGTTTGAATTTCTCGCAACAAGACGACGAGAAATGCACTTGCGCTATTCTTAATTCTCTACTTAAAAAATTGAGAAATTATAAGAACACGCTTTTATGCTCTTATTTTAAGTATGAATTTTTGTTGCCTAAATTCACGAATAATACTCGTATGAATAAATTTTGTTATTTGCAATAATTTAACGAAAAAAAATGTTTATTCGTATATTTATATTTTTGATTTTTTTTTACTTGAATGAAACATTGGTTTAATAAGAATATTCATTTAATATAAAACTTCTATGTATAAAAGTAATATGGTATAGTATTCATTTTGGATTTACTTTGAAATTTTTGCTTATACGAATGAAATTCTTTAGCTGAAGCTAATTACATTTGCTTTTAAGTATCAAAATAATATTACGAGAAGTCGGAAAAGAAGAAATTACAAATGCCTGAAGATAATTACTAAAATTAATTAAATAATTCATACGTGAAAAATATAATTTCAGAATAATTGTCACAGTCCTTCTATTTGTAAGCTGGCATACATATAATTAGATTTACGTTAACAATAAGTAAAACACTTAATTATATATTAAATAAACATTATATATTTTATAAATAAATAACTAGTCTAATATATATTTATTAATACATACTATTAATAGTAGACATGTGTAATGCAATATTAAATTGTTCACTGAATGTCTTATTTTTACTTTTACTATATATAAGAATATATATTATAAATCTTTTAAAAATAATTATGTTTTATTGGCTAAAATAATTATTTTTCTTTATATATTGATTTATATATTGATATACGTATATGATATAATATAATATAAGGTAGGTATATTTATTACATATATTAGTGCATCTCACGTTTACATAGTTAATTGCCTTTACAGTTAGAAATATATAATAGATAAATAATTATACTGCAAAACTACAATAAGAAATTATTATTTGAGTGTTAATAAATTATGTTCATGCACATATTATTGTCTGAAATATTTATTTGAAAATGGTTGTAGTGAATATTCGTTTGAACGGTCGTAGTGAATAGTTTTTTTTACTCAATCTATACTCGGAAATGGATTTTCTGCAAATGTGTACACTCACATTTAAAGCCAGGAGCACTATAATTTATAATTTTAATGCCGAAAAAGGTTTATATCAAATTTATTATCATAACAAACAATATAATGTATTTTCTCGATATTGATGAAAGAAATGGAAAGTCAAGCTTGAATAAAAGAGACAAGGTTTCTATTAAAAAATGTGAATAATTAAAGGAATTAGATTTCAGCTAAAATTTAAAAATTTAGTTTCATAAAACCACAAATATACGCATTTTCAAATAAATCATTTATAACAAGAATTTACGAAATTTAAAAATTTCATATATTTTATAGTGTATGTGATAAAAAATATAATCTAGGGATAAAAAAATATTTCTATGTAACAGTGAGAAGTTTAAATGTATGTATTTATACTTAGAGATCTACTATGATAAAAAAATATATATATATATATATATATATATAGTATCGCTTTAATAGATTTTCATCAAAAGTAATGTTTTGAAAATCAATTGAATAATTTAAAGAACGGATTTATAGTCTTCATATTTATTATTATAATAAAATATGAAAACTATAGAAAAAAATTTTTAACAATTGTCATCAATTATTCTTTATCCTCTAATTTACTAAATTATTTAAATCAAGTCAAATCACCAATTCAAATTGAATAAGATATGACAGTCTTTTATACATTAGTAATCAAACTTGTTGCAGAAATATTAAAAGATAATGTAAAAGATAATAAATTGAAATACATATATTCATTCTAAGCCCATATTAAAAAACTAATCAATTATTGTGTTTATTTGAGCTGAAGAAAGAAGATTTTCAAATTCTGATAAGGATTCCTTATTATTAAGTGCGGTATGCATTACAGTAGCTTAATGAAAACTTGAGAAACTTAATAATTATGCAGTACTCAGCTAATTATGTTCATGTTATTAGTAACACGTGGTCAATGGGTGTCAATGAAATTAGTTTGATTTCAAGTTTAGGAGAATCTTGATAGATCAAAGCATTACTTATTATCAACAAATTGATCGAAGATTCTCATTTAAATTATGCTTTTAAAGATACTCAGCCCTGAAATAAATATAGCAGAATATTTTCTCTTTCACCTAGTATTAACCCAGTATTATAAAATTTGCTCAATTATTTTTAATTAATTTATAATTTTTTTAATGGGAAATATAAGATAATGAAAACTGAGAATAATTAATTGAAACTGCACCAATAAAAAGGCGATCGGTATTTATTAAAGCATATAAAAATGAATCTTTAAATTGATTATATAATCCAATTCGTTAATCGATAAGTAAATATAGTACATTTTAATGCATACAAATCATTTTGAATGTTTAACAAGAGTCACTAATTTTTATATTAATAGTTATTTTATTTTATATTAATAATATTTATTCCAATGTTACATAATGTCTTCTTTAGAAATCTTCTGCGCGAAATGTCTTGAAAAACATATTAACATTTAGGAAATAAAATTAGTCTCTTTGAAGCAATAATGAAAACTTTTACATGCATAAAACATAATTATTTGAAAACTGTAAAATTATCATGTATATACGACACAGAAATTTAAGTCATGCCCTACGATATTTACAAAGATAACACTGTGAGGGCGAACATGAATAAAAGATGGTAAATACAAAGACTCCATTGTTAAAAATATAACGATATGAATCTGTCAACTGATGAAAAGATAAGAAGGAGAAAAAAAATAATGAAATTAAGGTTCGTTCAATGAACCGATAAAGAAAAAACGAAGCCCAAAGGAACTAAAGGGATAAGAAAGTGATAGAGAAAAGTCACTCGGCGAAAGATAAAGAGAGAGAGAGGGAGAGAGAGAGGGAGAGGGAGGGAGATGGAATCGATAAATGGTAAAAGAAAAAGCCTTTGCGATTTATAAAAGGGTCAGCTTGATGTAAGAACATTCGCTGCCGCTGCTTCTGCTACTCAATAAAACAAACGAAACAAAAAGGAATCATAAGACAACGCTTAAAAATTTCATGCGCGCAGATGCTTCTCTTGTAACCTTCAACTGCTGCAGCGGCAAAAGTGATGCCGACCAAGCAAATTCGTACATCCTCTTTTCTACAATCCACGTAGGAATTTAATATGCAAAATTTTTCACAAGAGAAAGATGCAATGATACAGATTCAATTACGTATTATATAGATATACAAGATATTTAATATTAATATGGGCGATATTTTGGAATTTAAGAATGAAATTTCAAATCATTATCGAAAATTAGAACGTGGATTTTGAATTTTCAATCATTTTAAAGAATTTCAAATAATTTGTTGCTTTTTGGGTGGGAGGACTAACGTAGCTTTTACATCCAAATAAATTATTTCTTTACAACTGATATACGTAAAAATTTGAAATAAGTTCGTTATAAAAGTTGGCAATCAGAAAATGCTTTCTATATAACACATTTAGATACCTTATTGTTAATGGCAAAATTTAATGATGAACAGAATACAAGCAGTAAATTTATGTCTATTTTTTAAATATATTTATATCTATATTTTATTGAATATTATTATTATAGTTATTGTAGTTATTAACACATGAATCTTATGATTCGATAACATATAATTACTGAAAAACTATTATTTATAATAATAAAAAAACGTTATATAATAATAATAAATATTATAGTAATAATAATCTTTCAGACTTCTTAAATGGATTCGGCTTACTATGCATTGACATAATCTACTGCAGAGAGGCACGTTCAGAAACTAAACAACACTCGATGCTAAAATAAATATTACAAACAAAAAATGTCAATTGTGTGGAAGATAAACCATAAAATCCATCAATTTTTGTGATCAGTAATGGTTTAATCAATAATTTGTGTATCAGTAGTCGGTAGGGGAAAACTATTGAAAATTAATAAAATATTAAATCAAATACTATTCTATATTTGATATTAAAATATATCTAGATCTATAAATATAGATTTACAATACAACTTCTAGCCCATCGAACTATACAATATATTTTGATAATGTATAAAATATTTACTAATATTTTAGAATTAAACAATACACTTACATTCGTATGTTAAGATTACATCAGATTAATTTTCCGAACGCTTATTTATTACAGAATAAAGTGCAAATATACCTGTAATTTATAACGAAAAATTCAAAAATATCCATATATTTATAGCTAATGGAACAGAAAAAAATTTTGTTTTCTTGCCATAAAAGAGTGTCACATGTTCATTCTCAAACTTAACGGATTAACAACATACATTCATACTACGAGGATCTATAAAAAAGGATATGCATGCAGTTCTGACAAATCCGATTTTACGATTTTTAGACTTGGGAGTAATGCAGATAATTCTAACATATCACTCGCAGTAATAGTTCAATGCAAAATACTAACATATTATTCGCAGTTTCGATCTACCTCAAAATTCTTACAAGTAATTCAGAAACGCACAAAGATTTCATAAAATACTGGTTATATATATTAACTTTTAATTCTTCGTGCTTGTAATAAATAATTTAATGCACGTCACATCAGTTTATTTGGGTAATTTATTATAGCATTAAAAATTATACGATAGAGTAGACAGATCATTATTTCATATCGGAGTCAAGAGTTCAAGGATTCACGGAGTCAAGCATTCGGGAGTTAAAAATTCGTATTATAAACCACTAAGTGGAATTCTATATTTCAATTAAAATATTTTACATTCTATATTCTTTATTTTTTATTTTTATTTTTATTATTATTATTATTTTTATATATAATTCTATATTTCAGTTAAATATTCGTATTATAAACCACTAAGTGGAATTCTATATTTCAATTAAAATATTTTACATTCTATATTCTTTATTTTTTGTTTTTATATTTCTTTTTTATTATTTTTATTATTATTATTATTATTATTATATATATAATTCTATATTTCAGTTGAAAATTTTTATTATAAACCACCAAGTGGAATTCTATATTTTAATATATTTTACAAATAATAAATAATAATCTGTGTATCTGCAGCACACTACATGCACATTAGTATATTTTAAAACCCCAAAAAAATGAATAATTAAATGTTAAAAATTAAAAATTAAATAAGTAAATATTGATTAAAAATATTTAAGTGGTCCCATCAGTATGCAGGAGTAAATAAAACTAAATAAGATATCATGAAATAAATCATTATATCGATGTACCTAAGCTGACAAAACTAATGTACATCCACGTTTTTCTACAACGAATTTTAAAACTCATATAAAATACATAAGAAAAGACATAATTATTTTTCAGGATTTAAAATTTTTTTAAATAATCCAGTAGTGCCTTTCAAAAAATGATAGAACTTTTAAATGTCAAGATTATACATTAATAGAATATTATGGACTGCTATTATAATTATTGTACACAATAATATTGAGCAGTTACGTAAAGTGACTTCTATTTGCTATCCCATGTGTTGGTCGAGGTTGCGAGCATTTAAAATTTATGACTATATAAACAAATAATCAGATACATGTATTACGATAATATAACTTCATTTATTTTTTGTTGATACATTTAGAAATACACCTACGCTGCAACAATCTCAACTCGTCGAACTAATATAGTCGTCTAAATATTAAAGTCTTATGAGAGAAAAAATGAAAAAAAAAATAATTGATTGATGTTTCAATATCATAATAAAGAATTATACATTTCTTTAGATTTAATAATGATACTTGAGCATATTGAGAAATAAATCTCTTAATTGCGTATAATAGTGTAAAAGTCAATTTAAAATATAAATCAGGATGGAATTTAGAAATCAAATAAAAATAAATAAAGAAAATAATAAAATGTTACTATAAATTTTAGGGTGTAAATGAAATGTATTGAATCAAATGATCTATTTTATAATTAAATAATTGGAAATATATATTTTAGATAACAACAATTACAAGCGTAATTATAAACAATTCAATAAAAATTCAAAATTTACTTACTATGCAACGAATGATTATGAAAATAAATTCAATATATATAAAATAAGCACAACTAAATCTAATAAACAAAAATTTATTTGATTGCCGCACATATCCACTAAATAATAAATTAATTATATGACTAACTAGATTCATTAAAATACATAATAAATAATGGAAGTAAATTAAGAAATGAAAATTTTTCAACGAGTTAACTAGTGTAAGAAAATCATACAAACATTAAAAATATAAACTACAAAGAATTATTTATATATATATATATATATATATATATATGATTGATAAATTTTAAAGAAATATTGATCAATTAATCATAAATATTTAGCTTTGAAAAACAAATAAAATTACAAGTCCTCAATTTTTCATTTTCCAATAAAAACTTATATTCAAATATTAACTATTCAATTTCCATTTCAATAATATAATATAATTAGGAATAAAGAGTATTGACATTATTTACTAGAAATAACGATAGATCAAGAACAAAATTAATAAAATGAAATAAAAAAAAATTAATGAAAGGCGACGAACTATTAGATGTAAATCTAGAAATATTCATAAGCTTGGTAGGAATAAATTGAATTAGACATAAAAAAATATAATAAATGCGTAAAATTGAAGTGAAAAAATAATCAAATTAAATTCAACGTAGCATAGAGATAAAAAAAAACTATTTAGATTTTTCAAACTAAAGAAAATATTTTATAACTCAAACTCAACAAACAATAAAACTTCGTATATAGCTCCGTTGGTGTAATTAATATTTTCATTAGGAATGTTTTCAAATTACCGCAAAATAAAATCGTAAAAAGTTTAATAATTTACATTATTAGTAATACATAAAACGAGAATAGAAAAAAAACTTATGAATCTACTTTAAAATATTTAAAAATTGTTTTTAAACTTGGTAGTTGAACGGTCTAACGCAAACAATTTTGACAAACGATAATAATTATTTGCGGGGCCAAATTAATGAAAGTAAAATTTCGTCACATTTAACGGGAGGATGGGAAAATTGTCATATTCTCGATAGTCAATGGACATAATCAATGTAATCTAAAAGTATTTATTATCTTTAATATGTGAATCCTTATAAGACTGAAGTGGCCAATCTATGCATCGGAAGTTCTTGCAAGTTGATGGAAAAATTTTCCTTCTAAATGTCTACATTATGAAGGCCAGGAGTGAGATTTCTAAGGAGTCGAATGGACGGTTTCACTGCGGTTCTTTAGCCCAGTCGTGCCGCGCCAGTGAATTTTCCTCGGACGCTTCCCCCTACCACCGCGTTCCCTTGAATACGGACATGCAGCTTGTCGAATACCACATGTAAGTTCCACTTTTTCTCACGTGCAGGATTGGTCCGTGGGCGTTGGGAGGCTGCGCCGCGTCCAAACCCGGGAGATATTGGCCGAGTGTGAGATCGCGGAACAACGAAAGCCTAGCGAAATCTCGATTGGCGAGCGGGCGGAGCCTAACTGTCGACTTTAAACTACCACCCCCCCTCCCTCCCTCCACCCCGCGAGAGGGAAACTACTACTAATATTTGAGCCACATTCTAATATTCCCTCCTCCACCCCACCCCACCCCCTCCCACCCGCCATCCGTCCATCGCTCTCCCACCCTCCTTGCCCTGCTGCCCATCCTGCTGCCAATAATGCTCCTCAGCTTCCCTTTCCTTGGCCTCGCTCATATTTTGTATAATCCCTCTTTGCCAGCTTGTTTGAAGATAATCGTGTGTCTAATGTGGAGCTATTGAGGTCACGAGATCATGCGACGCGGCTTTTTCGAGCGCGATTTGTGAGCTCTCAGAGGCATAATGTCAAGCAATTTTCACTTACTCAATAAGTCCATTTGTGATCCCCATTTCCGGCTCTGTGTATTTATCGAACGACTTGCCAAGATTAATTGAATATCGAGCAAGTATGCGCGTGGGCTACTATATGAAATATTATGTATAAATTAGGTATGGGGCACTACTACTTGAAATCTTATATAAAAATAAGATATAAATATATTTATATATATAATGCCATTAATAGAACTGTGACAGGCGCGATTAAATTGTGCCACGATAGCAAGCTAAATAGAGTCGTTGCTCTCCTTTTATATTTTAATGGCATTTACTATATTAGGGATGTTAAATGCATTTTACTCGAAGCCTTACTTCGTAAACTCGTTAGTTTTAACAGAAAAATTCTAATGAATTTTAGTATTATTTACGAATGGCTATGACTCGCACTATACACGTATCTACGCGTAAACAAATACAATTAACAAATATAATTAACTACTTCTCGCGTCGTATAATATTACCATGAAGTGAAAAGAGATGAATGTAATCTTTGAAAATTAATCTAATTCCATTAGTGCATAATTATTTGTCTACTATTTCTTATAAACACATTCAGTATATTCATTTAATTTTTGTTTATGCACTTTGTTATTATTACACAAATTATATCCTTTGGATTGTGCAATTAAAATGATTCTTATTGAACATTGCACATAACAAATAATATAATAAATGTAATAGTGCCTTCATACAATATTATCGCGCCTTATTTATTGATCCACTAAACAGTAGGACGAATTATCCTAAATTATATTCCAAATAAAACACGCTATCAATATATAATTGTTAATAATTATAATTAAACACATTTTCACCACAAGAGAAATATAATTTTCTCAACTTAAATGCCTTGAATAATAGCTATGAATGTTAATAAGGACTTCGACAAAAAAATCATATTTTTCAACTAGTTTTAATTTTTTTATCCAATATACATTACATAGACGACGGTTTATCTTTATTGTCGTTGTAATTAGACTTTATTGCATAAATAATTGTGTAATTTTAATGCAGTACGATGTGTGCAGCACTCCTCCTTACCGTATTGGATCTATTTATTTGCAAAAAAAGTTGTCCAAAAGAGGCAGTATCTCAGCATTTATTAATTCTGTAACTGCGCTTCTCATTTGCGTTTACTTTATGACCGAATGTAATTATTTACATATATATATATGTAAAGTTGAAGTCACGTATCCTTTAACTCGTAGAATTGCACGGCACGTATTTCTCCACACCATGTTAATCATTTTTCTTGCTAGTTAAAGAATAGATAAGGTTACTCGTTTTCAAAGTTTTCATTAATTTCATGACATTTACATTCCAGATAAATTTATTCTATAATTATTGATTATATATTCAAATGTAGCCGGCGAGTCTACCACCAATTTTCACAATAATTAATATTAGTGGTATAAATTTATATGAAGTTGCACAATACCTCATTCTTCAAATTATCAATACAATTAAATTCACTTGAAATTATCTAGTAATCATCGGAATAATACGCAAGGATGTTTATTTGCTCAATTTCATTCGTTTTATTACAAATAGCATTTCACATGAAATACATAATTTTCTACTCTGAACCATCAGTTTCTTCTGATAATCATTCTTCTTGCTTTGAAAGGACAAATAAATCGTAACTAAAAATAAATTATTTCTATAATTTTTAATTGAATACTAAGATAATAATAAAGACAATAAATACAATTAACGAAGAAAGTATTTGTCTAAGATTTTGTAAACTATATTATAAAAATATCATAACATAATAAGAATGATCACAAGATATATTTTTTAAATAATTTAAAATACGTTGTAAATTATAAAATATAATATTAAAACTTATTAGTTACTCAATCTTATTTAACCCTTAAAAATAATCTGCATTTTAATCAGCTTACGATCTAAAGATAAAGTAGATTTAAGTATTGGCATATTATTTAATTCAAATCATTTTCCTGCAATTGCTTCTGCATTAATGTGAAATTGATTGTTATGATTGACGTAATTGTTGGCAGATATTCTTATATCACTCTTAATAATTAATAATAATAAAACTTATACTAATGGAAATTGTATTTGGCGTGTTTTTAAATAAATTTGATTGAATGCCTATACTAATGATTAAACGACGAAAATAAATTTGTTCAATATTAGTCGATGAATGTAAATGAGCATGAAGTAAGACGTGAGGAACATAAGAAATCATTAAATGTACTTTAGAACTACCAATATAAGTGTATCTATTGAATTTTTATAACTTCACTTTCATCAACTCGTGACGAAGTTTTACTGTAAAGATGAAACTTTTTTCAATTTAGTGTTGGAGCTCATAAGCAGTGGTGCTGTTTCAAAATCTACTCAAGTTTGTTTTTAATTATTAATTGAAGTTAATTGCTCAATAGTGTTGCGATCTTTGAAAAGTTGAATATATTTCGAAGCATTGTTTATAAATTTTATTTTCAGTTTTATAAAAAAATACTTATGAAATCAAATACACAAATTAATAATAAAATTACAAAGTTATTATAATTTATTGATATTAACTTTATAAATTTAGAGTTATACGGTTAATGTATTTTTCAACATATTTCGCACATTTTTAACATATACGTAATGGAAAGTTTTTATATACCAAAGTTATAAAACCAAAAATTTACTCTTTCAAAATATAATGCGTAATTTCTTTAGAATCTTGCTGGAAAATCGATAACTGATAATAAATTCACGTAGTAAATTTTCGACTCTATAGAGCACGAGTTATCTAATGCATGCAACAATCTAAATTAGCATTTAAAATTTCAATACTTTAGATAACAAACTCGATTATTTCGTATAATATAATGTCTTCCAAAAAAAAAAACTTAATTATAATTTATTATAAAGAATATATAAACTGCGATAAAGTAGACTAGTTTTGTGAGCTACTTAAAAAAATTCTTACCACTCTCGTAAAATAATAAAGTACTGTTACTACTGGGTTAGCTGAATTAACTATAGGATGGAAAAAATTACAATTATCTGTGCTTTACGATCGCAAACTGTAAAATAAAAGATTCTTTGAAAGAATTTGCGAATTCGAATACTTGATCGTCAAAAATCTTTCATCTATTTTCGTGGAAGAATCTCTGATACATAAAGCGATAAATCAAATTCAAAATTCTTCATCTTAACAACCTTGAAAATTTTTCAAAAAATATAATTAGAATGTATTGAATTTCTTTTTTTTTTTTTGTTCGACCATCAATAAATAACACATTTAACTACAAAATAAAACATATAATGATATTTTGTATGTTTTATATGTCATTTGTAATTTGTTAAATAACAAAAGCTCTTTCCTCAAATGACGCGAAAGAATAATCGATCATATAATTTATCACCCGGAACAATTATAATCTTTAAGTATATATAAAAAAGTATTTCATAAAAGTAAATATTCGTTTGGAAGTTTTAGTGCCACTTAAAGTTTGATGCGCCGGGGAAATTTTACATTTTTCTATTAATGAAATGATATTAATTTGAAAATTAAATTAAAAATCTGAATATTTTTTACAATTATTTAAATAAACATTACCTTCCTTCATTCTTATTGTGTCAAGTAAGAATGTTGATTAAATAATACTATATCGTGTTGTAATATTAAATTATCCATTAACAGCGTACGAAGAATTTTGAAAAATAAATATTTGTATTATTTGTATTGTAAATAAGGAATTTGCTATAAAGTAAAATTGTAAAATCTTAAACTCCATTTGAAATCATTAGGATTATAAGCCTTGGAGACCAAAATTCCGAATAAGGAAGGAGGGCCCGCATAATATACAGTGTGATTTTTCCGCAATACCAACGTATTATTACATTCAAGAGATTAGCATGAAAAATAATTGATTCCATTGGCCAAAAATGGGGAATGTCCCATTCGTTTATTGCGCAACATCAATATCAATGGAGAAGCATTGGCAATCCATGTAGAGCACTTATTGCCAATATCGCCGTATTTTAACAGCAAGTAATTTATTCTTGGAAAATTAGTAAATCCGCTCGGATTGATGTTATCTTGGTGTTATGCTTTGTACGTAGAGGCGTCAAATGCTTTATGATGTCTGGCTAGTAGATAAGCCCAGACTGTTATCCCCTGTATGCTCGCGGAACAGAACTAATAATACAAGTATTTCATTCTAGTGCCGTTTCCACGCTAAAATGCCGCACTTGTCTTTCTTCTTCCACACGGCTCAATCTCCCTCCATCTCTCTCTCTCTCTCTCTCTCTCTCTCTCTCTCTCTCTCTC